>JAHBMJ010000113.1:36370-106370 GCA_018398765.1 Chromera velia | reverse complement strand
CAGTAACCGACCATCAGATCAGCATCAGAGGGAGAGTCCCTCGGGAGCTGCAAATGGCCATCCATGCATCCACAAAGTGGGGCACAACGTCGCAATCTTACAAATGCAGCCCACCTCAGTAACCTTTGTCCACTGTTTTGCTTTTTGATCGACAGCGCGCGATGCCCCGACAAACTGTTATGGAAAAGAAATGAGACACGACTGTGTGGTGGATACGTGTGGAGACTCTGACTTGAACCTGCAGCGTCTTCTCTTCTCTCTCGGTTCGCTCTCTCGAAAGCGTAGAAGATGGCAAGGGGAAAAAAATTGAATTCATCGAGACTTTATCGATATTCCCCCCTCTCTTGACTCTCTTTTCTGTATCGACATTCAGTGCCTTCATAAGTGGGTTGCGAACAGAAATACGTTTTCTATCTTGTCAAATTTCGGAAGCAGCAGCATCTCCCTCTCCAAGTCCTGCCGAGCGTGACTAAGTACAAAATGCGACAAATTGAAGAAAAAATATGTAGACAGCGAGACCGACAGTTTGTGCACCGAGCCTTGTTCTGTTCATGAAAGTGCGTGCTGGTGAGCTGAGGTGTCATTCAGGCGCGCAGCCTCCCTGTATTGTCTTGTCTGTACGTGATGGGGCGCAAGAAGAAAAGAACAAAATATGAGCACGCCAAAAAGTCGATCGTCTTCAGCGCACAAGTATAAACTGACTTAAGTGCTTCCGCCGGCTCCTCTTCACTTTTCTTCTCGAACAGATTCTCACACTGCAGCACGAAGAACGAAGGAAGGAACAATTCGTTCGAGGAGAAAATCGAGAAATGAAAAGAGAACATGCAGGAAAAAGGGGCGAAAGATAGAAGGACGCTTTGTTCACAGCACGTATGAATGAAATATTCAGAACGCATAAATAGATTTTTCAGATTTATTTATTTATTCATTCATGAAAGATATAGAAGGACACTTTGTTCACAGCATGCAAAAACTCGTTAGTTGAAAGGTACAGACACGGAAATGCACAAATACATGTACATAGAATGGGGAGTGAGAGAAACGGTGGTGAGAGAAAAGAGAGAGAAAAGAGACAAAGATCGTGTAGATGCACAAATATGACCGCCGAAAAACGAAAAACCGCAGCATGCCGCGATTCACTGGTTCATGTGACTCTTTTTCTGTGATGATCTCTGATCTTTCCACAAGACCATGGAGAACAATGCAAGGATGGTGAATTCAGAGAAAGTGCCGCAGCATGCCTGTATGAAGAGGGAGTGATTGCAGAGATGCAAGGTTGTCGACGCACGTGCATCGGGCAGGACATCGAAGAACATGGATAGGTGGCAAGTCACGCTGTTAGTCTAAGTTGTTTTTCTTTTCACGAATTAAGTCATTTTCCTTTCCACGAAGGACAGCATGCAGACGGAAGGAAAAAATGCAAAGAGGGAACGAAGCTGGCGGACATCCATCGATGCAGGACACAGAGAACCGATGATGGACACACATATGGCGGAGTCCGTGTTGGTTACGCCAAATGCTTTCCTCTTAATTCATCCGTCTGCATGCCACTGAACCCACTGACTGAGTCTCCTCACCTGCAGATGCGGAGCAGTGACCAACGGGTATCCGGGGTAACCACTGTCTTTTTTTTTGCGGTCGGTCACCTTCTGCGGTTACGGAAAGAAAGGGGGGGGGATGGGTGATATACGTCATATGCGAGGAGGAGCAGAAAGCCTGAACAGAACAATGTGGACGGACCCGGAGAGTGCGTGAGTGTGATAAACATCGGAAAAATTCTGTGCGACCGCTATACACACAGAAATGGCCCTTCTTTGCTTCTCGTCGTTTCCTTTTATGTTACTGGACCAATAAATAGGCAGAAAGACAGACAGAGCTTGAGGGACAAAAGGACCCATACCAGGCATGCACTCACTAGCTGACCGTCTCAGTTCGATCACAAGCTGGATTGAGCAGTTGATCAAACGAATCCCTCAGGTTGCGGGCGGGGGCTACTGGGCCTGCAGAAGCTGCCGAAGAGCTGGAGGACCCTGCCAGTTCTACGCTTGAGGACACGAGGGGGACCTGAAGGGAGACGGGGGGGGCAGGGGGACAGAATACAGAAATGATGTTTTCGGCAAGTCGAGGCAAAAATATGTGACTTCTTCACTTTTTCTCAAGACCCGCGCACTACTGGATCCAAAACGTACCCAGATAGGAGCATGGACACACACACACACACACACACACACACACACACAAACACGCGCGCGCGGGGGAGAGATTGAGAAAGAGGTGGATGCACGAAAACATCTAGTGCAAAAAGTGTTTGTTGATCATCGCGACCGGAGATGCGGATGGAAGCAAGAAGAGGACTATACCGAATTCATAGGAGCCTTCAAACGGCGAGAGCTAGGGAACCTCTTCACCAACCCCGTACACGCACACACCAAGCCATGCATCGACAGACAGACCTGCTGGTGTGCATCTTCCATTTCGCAGTCCTCTTGGCGACTTCGAGGGAGAGTCAAGAGGGTGCGCCGCCTCTGCCTGCAGTCACACAGAAGGGCCGGAGAAGAAAGAGAGCAAAAATGGGTGGGAGGGGTTCAACTTGCCACCTGAGCAAGGAACGGACGAGGTGTCTGTCTCATCCTTGGAAGCCATACGCAGCCACTGACATACATATACACGCCGAAGAAGGAGAGAGACACACAGCCACCGACATACATATGCACGCCGAAGGAGAGAGAGAGGGGGGAGGGGGGGACATCACGAGAGAGAGAAAGGGAGACGCGGAGACGAAGGATCAAAGAATAGAGACTCAGTGAGAAACGGAGAGAGAGGTGATCTCTAGCGGCGGTATGCTGCATGACAGCCAGTTGGTGGCCGCCTCAAAATCCGTTTTGAAATGGAAACTGGCAGAGAACTGCAGACAAAAAAAACTCATCAGCCTGCAGATGACTCACGCAGTAACTTTGGCGGGTTTTCTGGATCCAAAACGGAGGAATTCTCTCGCGTCTTCCAAGCTTTTGAATGTCTGTGAGTGAATGAGGTGTCCAGAATAGTACCCTTCGCGGTACGTAACCTTCCAGACGCCGTTTTGGAATCTGATTCCGTCGACCTGCACGCATACAAAATTTGACGAAAGGCAAACAAGGGCAAAAATCAGAGAGTGTTGGTAGTCAGAATATCCGAAAACAGCTCTGAAGCAATGTTATCAACAAAGTGATGGCATGCATGCAGAAAGACAGAGGAAGAGGCAAACACGTACAGAATGCAAAACAGAGAAAACAGTTGCAGTGGAGATTGTCTGACAGGAAGCATTTCCTTTCAGGTGACGCGTCTCTCGACGCATTGGGGAAACAAACACACATATACGTAGAGAGGAAAAGAGCGGGAAGAGTACCGGGACGGAGCGCTGTTTTATCGATCACCTGGTTCTTCTTTTAATAAAAAAAGGTAACGGGGCGGAGCGCTGTTTTATATATCGATCACCTTGTTTTTTTTTAGTTGATTTATCTCCTCCCGCAGCTTTTCGATCTCTTCATCGTCCACCTTCTGATTGGGGTTGATAGGATCCAGTTTTGCATGAAAACACATCTTCAGAGCGCGAAGCTCGGTGTCGACAATCGTTCGGAGATCGACGAGATCAGCAGCCTCAGAAGAGAGTCGGTCAGCGTATGCAACAGGAGGCGAGGAAATTCCGAGCCGGGATTCGATTTTCTCTATATAGGACCTTCCTTTCGTTTCGGAACGTCTCAAGAGCTTTTGCAAAAGTGTGCTCCAGGGCCAAAAGCGCTCGCAATTTGGCCTCCATGATCTCTATGCGCGATGCAACTGTAGTCGAGTCAAGGAAATCTTTTTGTAGAGGTGCGGGATCGATCAAGCGAGCTGTTGAAGATCCCCCTTTAGGCACGTGACACAGCGCAAAGTACTATATAAGGATGCGCATTCATATATATGCCGTGTACGTAGAAACAGCGGAAGCAATTGGACAAGGATTGAACTCCAAGATGACTATAGAAATTCACACCAGATGCAACTATGGAATTAGCCATGCAGTATAACATTCATATAATTCTTCACATGCAGGCAGGGAAACATTGAAGAACTTAAGGCAAAACATGCAATTCAAAATAGTTTTTTAAAAGAAAGAAAGGCTTGCATGCAGTGAAATTTTTTTTTGTTTTTTTTTTTTTTGCAGTGAAATTAATGCATGAAAAGAAGTCAGTTCGCGCGCCTTGCGCGCGAAATTAATTTACAAAAATGAAAAAAATGCGTTAACCAAGCGAGTTTCATGCCTGCAGGCAGATCCCGGGAGTCTCGCATTGCATGGCCGGTTTAAGACGTCAGATCTTCCTGTATTCTTCCTGTGAGTTCTTTTCGAGATTAATTCGGCAAAGACAAGCTTCACCAGAGTAACATGACTTAGTTCTCCGATGGCCTCTTCTTGAAAGAGTCCCAGACAGTAGCGAAGGAAGCAGTTTCGAGAGTCCGGTTGATTTTTTCTCAAGAGACTGCAAAAGACCCTCTTTCGTGCTGTGGTTGTATTTTTTCTTTCTTGTCTTCCTGGCGGCATGCTGTCCCTCAGGTGTGCCTTGGCACGAAATGCCCAAAGCGCTTTGCAACGCAGAGGAAGAGTGCAACCCTCAACTCGTCGGTTTTCATCCGCAGCGGACGTCCTGAACGCTTCCACTGCAGCCGTATACCAAGAGGTTTTGGAGGGGGGGAAGAAAATGTATGAGGCAAACAAGCCGGAAATTGATGGAAAGATGGAGGCCCTGTTGAAGCAGAACAAGCTTGTGCTCTTCATGGAGGGACAACCCGATCACCCGAAATCAGAATTGTCCATGAACGCCGTCAAGATGCTGACAGAGGCACAGGCAGTTCCCCTGGTGGCAGTGGACGTTCTTGCGCACCCGGCACTGTTGGGATATCTGGCTGCAAAAACGTAAGCAGACAGTAATTCGGGAATCATAGGACAAGGAAGGCATGGCCTCAACGACAGGCAAATCCTGTTCAGATCAGACCGTGTATCGAACCCCTCCGTGTCCCACGTTGGTTACCCAAGTCTAATTCTTGTTTTGCTGCGTGTGTGTCTGTCTGGGCACTCGTCACTTTACTCTGAGGGTGACAAGTCAATGCTGGTGCCCCGTTCGCCTTCCGATTTGTCCGTTTTTCCGTCGTTTCGCCTTCATTTTTCTCCCATCCGCTTTCTCTTTCGAGTTCCCTTTGTGTGCACACGTTGGCCTTTGCATCTGCGTGTGTGGGCGTGTGTGCGTGTGCGTGTATGTGTGTGTGTGTGTGTGTGTGTGTGTGTGTGTGTATCGTGTGTGTGTGTGTGTGCGTGTGTGTGTGTGTGTGTGTGTGTGTGTGTGCGTGTGTGCGTGCGTGGGTGTGGGTGTGTGTGGGTGGGTGTTGGTGTATGTGTGGGTAGNGTGTGCGTGTATGTGTGCGTGTGCGTATGTATGTGTGCGTGTATGTGTGCGTGTGCGTATGTATGTGTGCGTATGTGCGCGTGTGCGTATGTGTGCGTGTGCGTGTGTGTGTGTGTGTGCGTGTGTGTGTGTGTGTGTGTGTGTGTGTGTGCGTGCGTGTGTGTGTGTGTGTGGGTGGGTGGGTGTGGGTGGGTGTGGGTGTGGCTGTATATGCGGGTGTATGGGCGTGCGTGCGTACGTGTGTACCTGTACGTGTGTAGCTGTGTGTGTGTGTGGGTGTGTGGATGGGTGTGGGTGTGGCTGTATATGTGGATGTATGTGTGGGTGTATGTGTGTGGGTGTATGTGCGTGCGTGCGTACGTGTGTACCTGTACGTGTGTAGCTGTGTGTGTGTGTGTGTGTGTGTGTGCGTGTGTGCGTGCGTGGGTGTGGGTGTGTGTGGGTGGGTGTTGGTGTATGTGTGGGTAGGTGTGTGTACGTGTGCCTTTTTGTATGTGAATGTGCATGTGTTTATGTGTGTACCCGTACGTGTGTACCTGTACGTGTGTAGCTGCGTGTGTATGTGTGTGTGTGTGTGTGTCACGGTGTGCGTGTATGATTGTGTGTGTTTGTGTGGATGTGTGTGTGTTCGTGTGCGCAGGAAGAAGGAGAGGGCCCCGATGGTTTTTTGTGACGGGACTTTCTTCGGGGATCATGAGGACTTGATGAGCCAACACTCCAAAAACACGCTTGCCGGGGCTATCGGCAAAGGTCCTGAAAGTCTATCTAAAGGCGCGTACCCAGGAGAACTGCCAATCGCTCTCTACTGATCCTTGGCTGTCTATTGATGCTTTCACACTGTCCTTCTCACCTTTTGCCTGTCTTCTTGTGTACCTCTCTGAATTTCATTTCAAGTGGGAGGTCGTTGCTGCCGTGGTAATGGAGAGAGACGTTCCTTTTGAATTGGTTGCTTTCTCTTCCTCCATTCCTTAGGCTGAAGCAGAAGAAGCAAAGCTTGCTTACTCCTGCATGAACAAAGTAACATTCAGAGGAGAGAGAGCAGGTGGCTGAAGGGGGGGGCGAGCGGCAAAGGGAAGTGACAATGGGGCATCGAAGGAGAGGGAAGAGAGAGCATTGGGAGTCCGGACACCCGCACATTAATTCTCCTTTCCTGTTCAGAGCCTCTAAACCGATTCTCTCCCCCTAACGCACAGAGAGAGAGAGAGAGAGAGAGAGAGAGACAGGCAGAAAACGATGGAGAGCATAAATGGATGGTTGGTTGGTTCAGGTGGGGACTCCCAACTGAGAGGTGGGACAGTCGAATATAGCTAGAGAAGAACAACGGAACGTCTGTGCTCCTTAAATCTATGTGCGTATACGCAGGGATTCATTGGAGATGATAGCAGCCGCGTTGCATAACAGATTCGTTCTTTTTCGGTTTTTCTTTCTTGCTTGCTTGCTTGATCTTGCTTGCATGGTTTTTTCTGGGCTTGTTTCTTTGTTTGTTTGAAGCCTCTACTAGGCCCTCTAGTTGTAGCAATTAATCGGCTTAGAATGCCGCATATTATTAACGTTATTTCTTTCTTTTTTTAATCGCACCAATAAATCACTTATCGCCATATGTGACTATATGGTGCCCTAGAACACTGTCGCCGTTTTGTCTTTTAGAAGTTGCTCCCGTAAATGGCAGTGTGGTACTAGAGTGTGGTATACTACAGAGAGGTGGCATCATACTTAAACATAAGTTAGGTTCACATAATCATTACTAAGTACCAGTGTTTCTTCTAGTGTTTCTTTTGTATATGTGGTCTAGTTCTAGCTCTAGTTATCATAAATCATGGCCCAAATGTTCCTAGCCAGAAATGTTCACATATTTTTTTAAATTTCTAACCAAATTTTTTATGTAAGGCAGATATTACACCTAGTGGCATTACACGCTAATTCTACGCAATATTACACAGTGTAATCTTATTGATTTGTCAGTCAACTTTCAAAGTTTTTCATGAATTGAACTTTACATCCAGCTTTTGATACAATTAATTGCAAAAGGCTGAAACAAGTTGAATGGAGAGCACCATGAGAAGGTATGAGAAGGATCAAGTCACTCACCCATCTTTCAGGATTATTCCGCTCCCTTCCTCTCCCCTCTCCTCTCTGACAGATCCGACAGAGAGACCACGACGTCACAAAAGGTAAACAAACAGTGCCAACCAAGCAGGCAAAGAAGATCGAAAGCGGGATCTTCCAGGAGCTAGACTCCCCTCCCCCCCCTTCGACCCCCCCCTAATCTGCAGACCATCATGAGGAGGCCACGCTCATCTGTTGCTTCTTCCACGTCACGGTCTTTGCTGTGTAGTATCTCAGCACCAGTTGCGACAGTTGGCCAACCGGCTGAATAATGTGCCTCTGCGACTGGCAGTACTCCAACGCCCTCTGGGGTTCCATCTTGTCGAAGTACACCATCATCAGCAGAGCTGTCGTGCCAGCTCGGTGCGCACCTGCGAGCGTGTACACAAAGGACACATACAGATATTCATGAAGGAGAAAAGCCGGTTCCCTTTCTTTCCAGGCAACCTGCTGGCATTCTCTTCCTCTGGCTCGGTCGAGCTTAACAGGAAGCCCTCAAACGAGGGAGGAAACAGATCAATGAGTATGCATCACTGATGAGAATATGAAAGGAAGGAAGGGTGGAAAGAGGGAAAGAAAAAAAGGAAAGAAGGAAGGAAAGAAAGAAAGAAAGAAAGAAAGAACGAACGAACGAAAGGAAGAACGAACGAGCAGACGAACCGACGAGCGAAAGAGAGAGAGAAAGGAAGGAAGGAAGGAAGGAAGAAAGAAAGAAAGAAAGACAGACAGACAGAAAGAAAGACAGACAGAAAGAAAGAAAGAAAGACAGAAAGAGAGAAAGGAAGAAAGAAGGAAAGAAGAAAAGAGAGAAAGAAAGAAGGGCGTCGGATCGGCATTTCATTTTTCCTATAAGAAATTATATCAGGCTGCTTCCGAGATCTTTTCTTGCCAGAGCCAGTCAGTTTTCCTTTTCACACTTACAAAAAATTTGATCGATCCCTAGACGACGGGGAAGTCTCACGGAAGGCCACACCACACATGCCACCTTCGGTCAGTCAGTCGGGTGTCAGGACGGAAAAACTCATATGAACATAGGTACGTCCTTTCACAATCCCTTTACTCTTCCACCAGACAAATAAATGCCAAAAAAAAAAAAAAGACCACAGACCCGCAAGGCAGTGTACAAGAACGTTCTTTCCCTCCAACAGCATCTCCTCAATGAATTTCATCGTGGGATCCACAAACTTCTCCACCTCCTCGTTGCTGCACCCGGTCCTGGCCATCCACGCACAGATGTCGAATTTGTGGTAAGTGAATTTCGGGTTGTCCTTGTGGAAGTCTTGGATCGTATCCGTGCAGTTGACCTGGAGGAAGAAACAAGAAAGAAGAAGAAGAAGAAGAAGAAGAAGAGGAAGAGGAAGAGGAAGAAGAAGAAGAAGAAGAAGAAGAAGAAGAAGAAGAAGAAGAAGAAGAAGAAGAAGAAGAAGAAGAAGAAGAAGAAGAAGAAGAAACGACGAGTGAGAACAAATATG
This sequence comes from Chromera velia, assembly GCA_018398765.1. Lineage (NCBI taxonomy): Eukaryota > Chromeraceae > Chromera > Chromera velia. Next base: position 97,375 of record JAHBMJ010000113.1, on the reverse strand, counting down.
GAGGACGGAAAAGAGGGAAAGTGGAAGGCAGTGCAAACACCCAACCCCTCTCTCTCTCTCTCTCACACACACACACACACACACACAGACACACACACACACACACACACACACACACACACACACACGCACATGCGTATACACGGATGTACATTTAATCGTACAGAGAGAGGGAGAGAGAGGAACGGAGAGGAAGAGCGAAGGACAAACGAACGCTTCCCAGGACACCGCCCGCCAGTATTTCGCGTGATCACCGACGTTACACGCTACTCTCGGCGGCTTCCACAAGGAAGAAAGGAGCCAAGAAAGAGTGCGTATTCCGCACAAAACTGATTTATTCACACACCACAGGTGGACACACAAAGACGCAGAAAGGCTGTGGGAGACAATCACTTTGACATGCACACCTTACTCAGCCGACCTCTTTCCCGTGTACGGATTGAAATGCATAGACAGGCGACAGCCACATGCCAAGGAAAGGGAGGAGGGGGGGAGCGGTTTGAAGCACGATGCCGCGCCAAAGAGGGAAAGAGGAGGACAACGGGAAGATGAGGGAGGCGGAAATGAATGCCACGCACACGCGGCTTGCGCGTGGCCATACGAACATTTCAAGTCATACAATGCAAGCAAAAGAAGTAAAAGCAGGAAGAGCGAGCACCAGAAGATGGGAATACCGGATGGCGCTGTTGCAGGGAGAAGAAGAACAACAACGATCATACTCATGAGTGAAGACAAAGATATGCAGGCAATCGTACGTTTCGGTTTTCTCTCTGCTTGACTGGCTGACTGACAATGACGCGTATGCTTTTGCTTTCCAGAAAGGAGAGGCTGGAGGCCGCATCGATATTGCCAATGAAGACTGAGGCTTTGGTCTTTGGGTGTGTGTACATCAGGGACGCGCTCTCGAAGAGACGCTCGTGCCGTAAACGGCGTCCCATGTCATCAAACATGCGGGACTGCATGGCGCTGCTGTTCCTTTTATCACAACAGAATTTACGAACAGGGGCAACGAACCACTCGTACAGCAAGGACAAGACACGACCACTCATGGACCTCCGGGAATTTAAGAGTCAACCAGACTCAATCAACTTCCAAGGGGCCTCATCGAAGACACACCTCTGGAGTGTTGCGCAAAAACGGAGACAGTCGGCACCTGGGGCCTGAGCTTGCTTGTGTCTGCTAAGGTTGATTTGTATGTATGCACATCAAACTGCCCTCCTTCCACACATGCAGGCTGAAACCGCGTGTTGGAGAGGTATATAACACGGAGAGCTATGATTCACATAGATCACAACCATGCATATCACAACCACTTCAATCTGATCGAAGCTATTAATATATAGCTCGGAATGGCAGCTCCAAAATTCACTATTCGTGCGTGCGTCATTTTGCCTGCGTGACCCCGTCAAGCAAATGGCCCGGAAAGCGAAGCTGAGAGGGCACTTAACAAAAATTGCACCCCCCCAGACCACACGGATGGCTGCGTCCGACGTTTACAGGAAGATCTGACGCACGCCAAGCTCGGCCCCGGAAAGACAATTCAGCTGAGGAGGCACTTTCCAAATTTAAAGCAGGGGCAACAAGAATAAATTTCGCTTTCCGGGCCATTCGCACGGAGTGCGTCAGATTCTGCATGTGCAGCCACCTTCGAAACGTACGTACGACCTGAAGTTTGCGAGACGTCTCGTGGAGACGCCAGGTTTTTTGCAGGTGACAGAAGTTGGTCCATATTAATACACGAATGTCAGTACTCACCTGTTTTGGTGTCAGCACTGCCGCAATTCAGCTTTCAGAAGCCCTGAGTAAGTAGATCGCAAGATTGTCCTTGCCATCGCGAGGTGAAGCAAAGCGTCAAGTTGACAAGACGGAGCCCCCGGACCTCTTTTCCGAAACGTCCAGTCACCCAAAATGACGGCCGAAGGAACCCAGGGGGAGAAGTACACAACCAACGAGAAAGGGGAGCGGGTGATTGCTTCCAGCAAACGACCGGATGGGACAATGAGAAAGGAAATCAGGGTCAAGGATGGCTTTGTCCCTCAGGTCCGTTTCGTCATCCCATTGCATGAATGAGACGTTTCTTTTATTTACTTCCTTCAAGGCTCATCTGGGTGGGTAGAAGTATTTATAGACGCATGTGCGGTAGCGTATAGAAGGGTTCTATCGTTTCTCTTGGCTGTCCAAACAGCCAAACAAGAGAATTGCAGAGATGGTCAAATTGAACTCCCGTCTCCGAAAAGTAACACTCTCTTACTTCAAAAAGTTCCTGCTTCCATGACTTACCTTCACTTCCACATTGAACTCACAGCAAGAGAGGGGACTGCGTGTCTTTTCTGCCAGCCCGCCTGCATGTACGCTCTCGTGCCTCCGTGTCATGCTTCAAAATGCAGGAGGAGCAAGAGGCCTTCAAGACCGCTGCAGGAAAAGCGGTGAGCCGGGCGGAGGGCAAGTAAATTATTTTGTCTGCATGTATAGCCTGACTCCGCGTGACGACGAGGGAGGTCTCGTTGAAGCTGAGGGTGTTTGCCCCGTTGCCCTTTTGTTGAGGCACTGTTTATCTTCGCATGTGCAGGTGTGTGTGGATGCCCGGTACTCTGAAGCTTCGGTGAAATGTGCGCAGAGAGAAAGGTTTCAATTTCCTGCCTGTGTCCTGACGGTTGAATGCAGAAGAGCACCTTTCCCCCCGGATAGGTGCCGGACGAGGCATGCATTTACTTAAATAAATCTGTATGAAAGTAAATAAATGAATGCAGAAGAGCGCCTTTCCCCCCGGGTACGTGCCGGACGAGGCCCCCACTGCACCCGCACCGAAGAAAAAGAACAAGAAGAAGGTCGGCAGAGGACACCCAAACACGCAGACCGCCAGCTTTCGTTTCCTTTGCGCATTTCTCTTTTTCCTGTACCCAAACTGATTCTGATGAGATGTTTCATGTCAAATATTAGCGTTCGCGCTTGCTTGCTTGCCTGCCTCCGCTCGAAAGTCTTTCCCCTGCTGCTTGGAATTCGTAGAGGCGATAACCTGATTCATTCTTCGTCGGTGTCTTTTTTTGTGCGTTTTGTTTCTTCTTCCTGCAGCCTTCCCCAGAAGAGCAGAGGACGGCAGCACACACCCCAGAGCCCTCTCCAGGCAAGGCCAACGGGGGAAACATCCCGGCAGAGCCCGTCCCGCAGCCTTCTGCAGAGCCCGAGAAGAGATTGAAGAACCTTAAGAAGAAGCTGGGAGAGATCCAAGCTCTGGAGGACAAAATCGCCAAGAAGGACATCGATCCCATCCCAGAGCAGCTTGAGGTCGGTGGGTAGGCGAGTCTGTCTCTTTCACTTACTTGTCTTATTTCTCTCGTCTCCCTCTACTCTTCTTGATGGCGTGATTGCACTTCCCTCTCTCTCGCCATGGGGGCTTTAGGTTCCCCTGCGTTTCCATCCTATGTAAAGAAGGAAGGAAGGGCATGAAATTCTTCGGTCCGCCTAGTCTCTTCCTTTCTTCCTCTCAACAGTGGAAAACCTGGTCTCCGTGGTGTAGTTTCCCCTGTGGCTATCTGGCGGTTGAGCCGTGTCTTTTTCCATCCATGCGTCTGTCCGTCTCTCTGCTGTCTCGTGCAGTTGCCTTTCTCTCCCCTGAGTGCCATCTTTCTCTGTCTCTGTCTGTCACTTTGTTTCTGCAGAAGGTTGCGCGGAAGGCCCAGGTGGAGGAAGAGATCAAGGACATCGAGAGGCAGATCAAAAAGGCCCAAGCACCGGCAAAGAAGGAAGAGCCCAAGCCGAACCCCCCAGCACAACAGAAGGCTGTGAAGGCAGCCCCGCAGCCTGCAGCCCCTGCGGCAGAGCCCAAGAAGGAGAAGGCCCCAGCCAAGCAGGAGAAGGCAGCTGCCCCCGCCCCCCCTGCTGCCCCCGCTAATGTAGAGGCACCGGCCCCTGCTGCTGGTGGAGCATCCGCAGAGGCAGCCAAGAGGTCGGTCTGAAAGCAGCACGGAGGAGAGAAGCGGCGTTCTCTTTTTCGCCTGGGTGCTCTAGACAGTGGAAGAACGCGTCTACGCGTTTCGTGATACCCCGGAACGTCTCACTCTTTCTTTGCAAGTCACAGATTCTGTCGTTGCGGCTTTAGTCACATACACACTGGGTCCGAAGGGATGTGCGTGCTCTAACAGGAACAGGATCGTTTTTTTATGATTTAATCTTCTGTTTTCTTTTTGCTTCTGAATGATTTGGGTGCATGTATTTGTTTGTGCAGAATCAAGAACTTGAACAAAAAGCTGAAGGAGATCGAAGAGCTTCAGAAAAAAATTGCGGGAGGATACCTGGCGTCTGCCGAGCAGGAGGAGGTCAGTAGTGCAGAAAGAAATCTCAAAGAGAGATGGAGAACAGACAGAGTAAAATGCCACACGGAAGTTGGTGCAAGACACTTGAACCTCGTACCTTTCGCAAGGCAGAGTACACAGACAGACGGACAGACAGACAGACAGACAGACAACCACTCAAGGCAGAGCGCAATGGAGCCGCTCGGAGGGTGAAAAGGGAATGCAGAGGGAAACACACACACACACGAGAGACAGAGAAAGTGCGTGAAAAGAATCCCAGCAGGAGAAAAGAACAGGAAAAACGCGATGATTGGGCAGGGTGCTCGATACTTCGCCTGGATTTGTTTTTCTCTGTTGCTGAGGCGTTTTTGTCCCTGTAATGTCTGCGGGCACCTTCATATTTCTGCTCTTCCCGGTTTTGGTGTTTTGTTCCCTCTTTCCCTTCTCACATGCGGCTCATGCTTATGTTCTCCTCATCAAAGTTGGAGACTCTTATTTTGTTCCTTGTTTCCCACCTGCCTGATTTTGCGTGCAGAAAGTGGCTAGAAAAGCGGAAATCCAGAAGGAGATCAAGTCTCTGGGAGGCTGAGGCTATCGGAGGAAATTGACGACAGAGGAAGTGAGACACAAGAAAACTCCGCTCCCTTTCTCTGTCGGGAGGGGGGCGGAAAGAGAGAGAGAGAGAGAGAGAGAGAGAGAGAGACAGAGGCAAAGAGCGGAAGAGGAGGAGGGAAGGGGTGACTGTCTTTGCTTTTGCCCAAATGAGCCCCGGGGGGGGGGGGGGGGGGGGGGGGGGGAGGAAGGGACAGCGGTTCAACAGAGAAAGAAGCAAAGAAAGGAATGGTGGAATTCGGAACGGAGGACATAGGGAGAGAAGGGCGAATTTGCAGAGTTTGGAAGGAACGCGAGAGGAAAGGGAAGGCAGGGGGATCGAGGAGGCGTTGTGTGTAAAGCGTCTTTCTTTCTTTCTTTCCTTCTCCATCCCTTCTTGTCTGCCTGCATGTGTATGGGAGGGACCTTGTGGGATGAGTAGGAAGGGTCGAGGGACCTTCACGGTTTTTAACTTTTTCTCCGTTTCTCTTTTCTTGTCTGACTGAGCCTTACGATGAGAAAAGAGAGATCAGAATCAATATGCAGGTACATCATTGTCGAGCGAGAGTAATGAGGAAGCAAGAGAGGGAGGTCGTGTAGGGGGCCTCGCTGAATCGTCATTCGGTCCTTCACATTTTGTTCCCGTCGTTTGGTTTCTGCCCTTTTGTTCTCTTCTCTTCACAGGCTGCTTGCCATGCAGCCTTCTTTCCTGTGTGTGTGTCTTCGCTCTTTTGCTTTTCTGCCGACTCTCCGGCACACAATTCGGTATGCTGCTCTGCTCTGCTGCGTATGGTCGGGTTTCTGATTGGAGACTTGCTTGGGCACTTGACTGTCTTATCGCTCTGTCGGGTCTCGAGGGGGGGGTGCACTGTAACAGATGGGGTTGAGGGAGTAAAACTTAATTATGTGGGTAGAGACCGCATGAGATGGAACGAAAACAGACAACGTCCTGACTTTCTTTTTCTGCTCCCTCGGCTTCATCAAAGCGTTCATGATCAAGCTGACCCCTCCATCGTATTCTTGGACCTTCACCCTCCTCGACTTTCCCATTTTGTGTGTTTTTGTCAACCATAGTATCCGGTCGTGTTTGGTCTGTCTGTCCTCTCACGCGGTGGGTGTCGAGCCCCCGTTGCAGAGATTGTTCGCTAACTTTCGGGTAAGAGAGGGGAAAGGGGAAAAGAAACGGGGACTGTCGCTTGCGGCTTTTGCATAGGCGTCTCTTTATTCCGCCTCGTTCAAAGAATTGTTCATCCACAGGAAAGGGGTGCATGGAGGAGGCAGAACAGAAGGAAGGAGACGGAGCTATATATAAGACCGTCACATTGAAAATGCAGTATCAAAAACTGCAAGTTTACACTAATTAATGAACCTAGAAATGAACCTGTTTTTGAACCTGATTCAGATTTATCACTTCGATCGAAGTGAACCTTGAACCTATAGCCTTGAACCTTGAACTAGCACTACAAACACGAGATGAGCATAGGCAGAATCCTATAGTAGAGTTCTAAAGAATTAAACTTTTTGAAGCTTTGTTTAGAGCTATGTTAAATTATTAATACAAAAAAATATATAGATCGAATTGAGTTTAATGATTTGATAATTTATATTAATTAGATAATAAATTGTTGTACATTTTTAATGATTTTTTTTTAAGGCTCACAAACTCGCTAGTAAAATGGCTTAAATAAGCCGTGGATATGAACTCCCAGGAAGTTAGAAACCTATACACTATAGAAACTATACAGAATAATAGAGTAGTATATATGTATGCTGGTATATATATACATATATTAAAAATATTATGATTGATAGTCACACTGGCAGTGGCACTACCACTCTCTAGACCACTCTGGTCGCGAAAACTCTTTAAAAAATATAAGAGGCTAAATTTTTTAAATGAATCTAGAAATGAATGAATAAATAAAAAAAAATATTAGAAGATATTTTTCAAAATCAGATTTATGCAATTGCGTTGACGTCGGCATGTCCTAGGGCATGTCTTAAAAAAAATTCAGAGCAGAACAATTTAAAATACTGTATACAGACTATAATAATACAGTGTGTTTAGTAGTATATTGTACCGGCAGCTAGCCAACAGCATATCTCTATACAATTTAGTTTCGGGGGGACTTCAAAAACTGAGTGCGTTCAGGGCAGTGCATACATGTATACTGAGAGCAAATGTGTTGGCAAGAGACATACAGCTTTTCATGCATTTGTGTTGACACCGGCTTGTCTTCAAAAAGATCCAGTTCAGAATAACTTAAAATACCTCATACAATACAGTAAAAACATTTTCCAAATAAAAAAGTTTTGCGGGGGGACTTCAAAAACTGAGTGCGTTCAGGACAGTGTACACGTGTGTACTGAGAGCAAATATGTTGGCAAGAGACATGCAGCTTTTCATGCATTTTGCATTAACGTCGGGAACCTGAGAATGACTTACACTTCCAGGAGCAAAGAAGCTGTTTGAGTGCATCATATCTCATACGCATATGAGGCAACGTGATAAATTAAGTCGTGACCCTTTCGGGAGCATTCATTCAATGAAATGCACGAATGGGGAGGACAGTGCATACTTATAGCCACATTTACAATGAATGAATCAGATGAACCCTTACGGGAGCAATGAAAGATGTAAAAGTTTGTTACTCTCATATGCATTCGAAGCAAGTCAATCTGGTCATCACCCTTCCAGGAGCAATCATTCAATTAGCTCAGGAACTTTGGTAAAAGAGCTGGTCGTACACGTGGCAGGGATCTACTTTTCTGAGCTTTCCCTCCTTTCTGGCCTCTTTCAAGAGGTTCCTCACCCCCGCAGCCTCTGTGAGGAGGGGGACTCTGAAGAGATTCAGCCTGGAGAGTTGAGGCAGGGAACCTTCATTGAGGGCCAGAATGAACCCTGCCAAACCCTTAAGGATGGACGAATTCCTCTCCAGGTCTAAGCACTTCATTCTCCTGCAAGCGTGGGATCCAAAGACTCTCCCCAGCTCAAGCAGCCTTTCATCATCCATGTTTAAATTCATAAGGCTGAAGGACTCACAAGCCTCCCCCCCCCCGACTGTCTGAAACGGCCCTCAGGGCACCCACTCCCACCTGTTCACCCGAAATCTTCGCACACTGAAAACATTCTGGCAGTCCCGTTGGGCTTTCGGTGACTGCGGCTAGCAGGGAGTCGATGCTGTGTGCTGAGGCGATCGGCAGCATGTCATTGAGGAAGAGTTGGCGCAGGTGGGGTGGGAATCTGTTGTTCAGGATGCCCTCTACCAGAGGTTGAACTGCCCCGTCACCGACACACATCAGCGCCGGATACAGTATGCAGAGGGAAGGTAAGTTACCGGACGCGACTGCCTTCATTGCAGGTGCCCCAAGTACTATATCCATTGACAGGATCAGCAACTCCAATCGACAGAAAGGGACATCTGCCATCAAGAGAACCATGAACACTTTTTCGATGATGGCTTCACCCACGTTGCTCCCTGAGGCAGGCAGGCAGGCAGGCAGGCGGGCAGGCGTCATGACAGCAAAGAACAGAGGATGTTCTCCAAAAGAGCACAGAGGAAAAGCAGTGGAAGCAGAGCACTAGAAACATAACTTGAAAGAAGCATGGGAAAAATAATCTTCAGCAACAGTGAGACAGGCCTGAAGACGTAAGAAAACACCCAGTGTGGGTAAATTCGCACGAATCTGCGATCGAAAAAGAAGACAAAAGTGTCGAGAACAGCCCTAGGAACAGCCGCGCAGTCAGAACAGAGAAACAAAGCAGTTCAAATCGGAGTTTGCACTGAAGTGAAAAGACTCACCACTGAGGTTGAGCATACAAATGTTGGCAGAGGCTCGCAGAATCCAGAGGGGCAGCTTCGACCATGCGTGTCGAGGCTCCATCTTGCTACAGATGAAGGAAATGTCTTCAACGTGCACTTCAAGTGCCTTTTCCCCTCCTTCCTCCACGTCAGCATTCTCATCCTCTTCATTTTACTCATCCTCCTCATCCTGTTCATCCTCTTCATCTTGCTCATCTTCTTTATCCTGCTCATCCTCTTCATCCTGCTCATCCTCTTCATCTTGCTCATCCTCTTTATCCTGCTTATCCTCTTTATCTTGCTCATCCTCCTCATCCTCTTTATCTTGCTCATCCTCCTCATCTTGGTCGTTCTTGTCATCCTCTTGATCTCCTTTAGGTGCATCAAACCCCTCTCCCTCACCAGCAACCTCTTCTTCGTTTGCACCGTCATCTTCGGGTGCCTCTCCTTCTGCATCTTGGGGGGGGACTGAACTAGACAGGTACCACTCTGCATAACGATGCAACCATGGGGGGAGAGCGATAGGGGGAGATAAAGGAAGGCAAAATATGGTCTTAAAGTTTGTGAATACTCTCGCTTCCGAACAACTGTGAAAGACTTGCATCAAAAATTCAGATTCAAAATATTAAAGACTAAAAACAGAAATTCAGAATTGAGTATGGGGTAAAACGGAACGTTGACGAGACGCTTTTAATTTGTCTCACATATTTAGAATGTGCAGTTCTTCCAAGGACGCTGGCAGGGACTCCAAAGAAACCCAGCAACTCCTGCTCTCATGATTCCACCTGCGTTGAACAAAAAAGGGGGGGGGGGCAGATAAGATGTGGTTCAAATAAGTGAAGCGAATGCAGCTCAAAAAGAATGCCGCGGCAACTTTGAAATGTACGTATGAACACAAGTTCTCGCATGTATCCCCAAGGGGGGGGTTGCCTCAAGTGGAGCCAACTGGCTTTGATCAATGCGTCTGCTTGTCATTGTTGCTCATCCACAGGACACGCATGCATGGAGCTATCCTTCCTCAAAGGGATTTTGTCCATTCATGCCTTGGCCCTGCTGCTTTAGCGATCGACTCTCTCCCGTTATTTGCCAATAGGTGGTGTATCCATGTTTCTCTCTTCCATTGCATGGCTGATTCCATTTCTTTCCGTTATATTTCACCAAGCAGAGTTTTATGGGATCAGTTCACTTTTTCTTAGCAAAAATTAAAGAAGTGGTGTTTTCTTTCTGCCGCTATGGCTATCTAGCTTTTCTTGTGCGCAGCTCATCTACCTTCTGCAAAACTACGTGCTTTGTCTCTTGCAATCTGCATGATTGAACCTATAGAGAATCTCTAGCTGACTCACTGACTTCTCGCAAAAAGCCTCTTCAAAAGAGAAAACTCTATATTCCTCAACCTTTTTGCGAGCTTGAGCTATCCATTTGTGATGAAAGAATTCCCTGCAAAGGAAATGGTACAAGGCAGACCCTATTTGAAAGAGTGACGACGACAGTACTATCACATCATAGAAAGTCTGGGCAAGACTGGTGAGAGCATTGTGCCAAGCAGTGATTCTGCCCACTGAACACTGCAAGATGGTCATGGACAGAACGCGATTGAGAGCAAAAACAACTGTGGAGCACAGAGAGCAGATGATTTTGAGTTCACTCAGTCATTTTGGTCAATGATTGACGTCCACAGGAATCAGCTAGAGGCAAAAGCGGAAGCGGAGGCCTATGCATGAACTGCAAAGTCTCCTACTTACAGTGGCTGACGCATCCTCAAGGTGAAGAACTTCAAAGGTCTTCAGGAACGAGTTGAACAGTAGGACAGAGCTCACCGGGAACAGTCCACACCCTGCAGCACGGATGGATGCAAGCACGTGTATCAGAGGAATCAACATATGCGATTATCACATGCACGTGCATGTAAAGAGGCATGAAGAACGCGATTGTGCATGATGTTTCGCGACCGGCGTCAAGGAATGAGGGAGCGAGCTGAGCATTTCATTGGTACCTTCGTCTGATTAATTGGCAGGAAAAGAAAAAGTTTAACTCTGACCTGAAAAATCCAGCACTCTCATACGCTTAAAATCGCTGAAGCGCGCCAAAAGGTGACTCCATGCTTCAAGCAAAAGAAGAGCGTCTGCACTCATGAAGCCAAAGGAGTTTGAGGACGGATGTCCGCTAAAACGGCTGATTCTTATGCACCGTTTACATAAAGTCCAACACCTCAAGTGCCTTTCATATACCGCTTGTGCTACTCTAGATATGAATGAAAATATCGATTTTTTCAGATCTGACGTTTTATTTTTGCAATCTAAGGCAGCCTTTGGCATACAGACAAACTGAAAAGCTCTGTTTGTCAGCTGCTTGTGTATCTTTTTCTTTCTACGTATCTCTTCTTCATGATATGGAGGTTGAAACAAATAACGATGCACCAGCAATGCACAGCTCCGCCAAAGTATTTGATAGCTCCCGGAAGGTGTGTCTCGCAGTCCCTTTTATTACTGCATTCTCTACAAAGACGAACATATTGAAACTAATAAAGAGCAAAAGCGACTCTAGACCAAATTCAAGATGGGGCACAAAAACACAAATGAGTTTGCCAATGTACCCATCTATCGATCGCTTCATAAATGTCTCTATCCTCTGTGCTTACCGAAGGCAACGCTTCTCAGGTGTTGCAGACGAGTGTAGTTAATGACTGGCGTGTTCGTTCCTGCAGACGTACAACACACATTTTGTATATTATTTCTGATGTCCAGCCTGAGAAACGTAACGTCTCTGCCTTCCTTCGGAGTCTTTTGATTTCTTTATTGTTTTGCTTGTTCGCTTCTTTCTTCTTTCCTGCTTTCTCTGAAGATACAGAGAAATGGCAAAATGACAAGAAATGAAAGCAGCAACTAAGGGAAAAAATAAGGGGAGATCTTCCAAAGCAGTCAAGCTGATAGAACAGTCTACTCAAAGGCAGTACAGAGAGACACTGGAAGGAAGAAATTCTATCTGTAGATTGAAGCAACCCCTCTCTCTCTCTCTCTCTCTTTCTTTTAGGTGTTCGACTGACTCCCTAAACCAGAAAAGCCGTCTATAAATTAGACAATCCTATTTATTTTTCCCACCACCCGCCGTTCGACACCTTCCCACCTCGATCGCCTCTCTCTCTGCGCTTCTGCGCATAGAGAAATGCAACTATGCACATACATCGCCATTTAGCCCGACTCTCGGTCTCAACTTTTCTCTGATTGACTATGTGGCGTTTTTACTACATATCATTTTATCTTCCTACCTCTCCATCTGGCTTTCTTCCCTTTTCAAAAATGAAGTACTCGCTTTTTCTCTTGTCTATCTCTCCCTTCTCACGTTCGGCTGAAGAGATGAATCGAGAAACATACCTGTGACTCTCAGTTCCTTCAGCGTCTCTGAGAGATCCATAAAAATTCCTATTTCCGCCTCAGTGAGGTCTGTCAAGTGCTCTATACACAAGAATTCGCACCGAGTCAACAATATGAGCAGAGGCATGTGCAGTCCTTCTGACGTATTTTTTTCTCGCAGCAGAGGAAAGGAATATAGATATTATATTAAAAATCCATCATGCCTGATGATGATCATTGAAAGACTCAATCTGCACATTGACGAAAGCTCAGATTGATCGATGCTTTATGGCGTTCTATAAACAAATTTCAGCCGTTGTCTTTCTGAGGTGTATATCTATGAACAAATTTCAGCCGTTGTCTTTCTGGGGTGTATGTCTGTGCAGTTGCTTTCACCCACTTTTGAGGTGGAAATGCTCAATTTGTTTCTATGCAATCGAGCTCCTCAGCCTCTCCACATGATTGTCGGGCCCCCCTGCACAGAAACAGAGGAGACTTTGAGGTGCTGACGACACAGAGGCAAACCTCCGATTTGTTTTTTTCCGCTTCCCCCTGGTGTTCTTTTCATATACAGATAGACAGGGTCAGATACTTTCGTTAGACCACATCGTTGTCTCTTTCTACACAGACAGAGAGGGAAGCAGACAGGCGGGCAGGCAGGTAGGCAGGCAGGCAGACAGACATACACAGAGAGATAGACTGTATGTTTCTTCTTCTCCCTTCTTTTCTCTATGTACATAACAGACAAAAAGAAAGAAAGAAAGAACACAGACAAAGGAACCAAACCAAAAATTAAACAGTGTGGGAAGATAGACAGATACGAAACAGACTGGCAGACAGACTATATCGTCATTTCTTTCCTTTTCTCTTCCAGACAGAAAGACAGACAGACCATATCATCTTTTTTTCACTTTACTTTTTCACTTCAGATAGACAGACTATATGTTTCTTCTTCGCCCTTCTTTTCTTCAGATAGATAGACAGACAGACAGACCTAGAAACAGACAAACTATATCATCTTTTCTTCACTTCACTTTTTCCGAAACGTTTCCTTTCTTTCGGACAGATAGACTATATGTTTCTTCTTCTTCTCCCTCCTTTTCTTCATGTTCGGACAGACAGACAGACAGACAGACACACAGACGGACAGACACAGAGACAGTCTGAGACAGATAGACAAACAGACAGAGCAAAACACACACACACACACACACACACATACATATATATATACACACACATACACACACACACACACATATACACACACTCACACACGCGCGCACACACACACACACACACACATATACAACCACACAAACACACATACATACATATATACACACACATATACAACCACACAAACGCACATACACATATATACACATACACACACACATACACGTACACACACATACATATACATAAAAGCACACATACAAGCATACACATACACACACACACACACACACATATATACACACACTCATACACACATGCTCACACACACACACACATACTTACACACACACACACAAACACGCAGAAACGCACACACGCATGACTATATGGCTTCTTTTCAGATAGACTATATGTTTCTTCTTCTCCCTTCTTTTCTAGACAGAAAGAATTTTATTCAGCTCTACAGCGACTCGAACCTAAAAAAGTTATCCCCCTGAACGGATTGAAAGGAAAGGTGGGTGGAAAAGAGTTTGACTTCCCTGGTCTCTGCACACATTACTCCAGACAATCGCAGATGTCAAACCTCTGTCATAGATTATGTGTTGACTGACCCCTCTGTTGTTGAGAAGATCGCTGATTGGAAGATTGAATTTGATGGCATTGCCTCCCCTGACCACGCATCTATCTCTTTTTCCCTCTGCCCTCCTCCAATCAAACCAGAGCAAGAAGACGCCCTTCCGCCCCACCAGAACCTCTTTGAATGCCCTTTGCTCTTCTGTTCCAACCAATCTACCCCCATATCAGATGAAGAGCTTGCATCGTTGGCAGCTGCAGTCAAAAGTTTCGCAGAACAACGCTGGCCAGGTCTGTAGGAATATCACAACCAGATTGAGCCTTTTGTGGAGCCGCCTATCCTTCCCCCCCCTCCTGAATCCCCCCGCCCTTTCTCTTCTGACCCTTTTAACTCGCTTGATCCCCTCTTTTCCCCGTAAGGTGGGGCCGAGGACAGTCGCGCTTGCCTCTTCAGATTTGTCCAAGAGTGGTCCCGACTGCTTGTTGGGCCTGTGAAACCGAAAAAAGACGGAGCAGGGTTTGGGTCGGAGGTTAAGCATAGAACGAAAGAGGCTTGATTTGATGAAGAATGCAAGTCCATGCAAAAGGAAGTGAGGGAGGCGGACCGCGTTTGTAAGTTGGTAAGAGATGTGGGTGGGAGAAAGTTAGAATTCAATCGCCTTTAGAGACTACTCTGGGTCTGCCATAGCCTCTTTAAATGCAAACAGGCTGCTTGGAAGAAGAAAGAAGCACAGAGGGTTCAAGAAGAACTCCTTAAGGATCCTCTCTCTCTTTAGAAAAGGAAGAAAAAAGCCGCCTTGTCGGTTGGTGGTGCAAAACGCCCGTCCCCCTGCGCATTCTCGAACCATTGGGTGGGTGTTTTTGAAGATTCAAACGAGGAGCCTCTCCTTTTGGTCCATCCCCCTGCCCCTCCTCCTTTCCACCCCTCTGCTCTGCCCTTCTCTTTTCACCAGATCTCTTCCCACTTGAAGAAAATGAACAAAAGGAAAGCTGCTGGCCTTAAAAGCATCTCTCCCGCACAGCTAGATCTCTGTTTTGCCAAATGTGCCCTCTCCCGCTTTTTATTTTTTATTTTATTTGACCTGATGCATATTTATGCTTGCTGGCCTCCTTCATAGAATGTTTTACGCATTTGCCCAGTTCCGAAAGGCCCTGCTTCCCCCTCTCCCAATGAATGGAGACCAATCCATGTTGTGAACCCTTTTGCAAAACTTTTTGGCCTCCTGATGGAGTGCATTCCCAGGTCCGTCTTGACTTCAGACAGCTAGGGTTTCATGAAGGGGTGGGAACGAGAGAGGGGGTTGGTGCTCTTGCCTCTGTTGTCTCTTCGTGCAAAAAGAAAAGAAAGGCTCTGTTGATAGGTTTTATTAACTTTTCAAAGGCGTTTAACACTGTACCGAGAGCAAAATTAATTCAAAAACTGACAAATGAGGGCATGAGTGAGGCAGACATCTGCATGATCTGTGAAATGTACAGAGAGGTATGGGGCAAGGTTGACAGAGACTCTCTACGTTTTCAGAAGGGCGCTGGAGTGAAGCAAGGGGATGCCGTCTTGCCTTTTCTTTTTCTTCTGTATATAAATAATCTCCCCCGTGTGTGTTCTGCAAGCAAGAGCAAGGCAAGGCATGCCAGCAAGGCAGTCGAGCGAGAGTGGGCAGATATAGAAATGGAAGCGGGCAGTGGAGAGGAGCTAGAAAGCGAGCCGGAGCCCTAGGCCGGAGCCAGTTTTGCTAGATGATTGTATCCTGGACAGTTTGGGTTATGCCGACGATCTCTGCTTTCTTGCCTATTCCGTCTCAGACCTTCAAAAGAAATTCTCTGCTCTCGAGAAGTATTGCAAAGAATGGAGACTTACAGTCAATCTGAAAAAGATAAAGATTCTCCGCCTGTCTGCCTCTGCATTTGGGGAAAGCTCCGGTTTGGTGGTGTATGAAGAGAAAAAGGTTGAATGGGCAACGAAATACAAGTACCTGGGGTGCCTGTTCTTTGAGGGGGGATGCCTCAGTGAGACAGTCGAATCGCGTATTGCTTTGGCCTCCCGCGCCCTAGGGGCTGTGTTTGGTCTGATTGCCAGTATGGGTCCCCTCAGTGTAGATGCATAGATGACTGTTTTTAAAGCATGCTGGTCCCTTGTTGCACTGTACTGCCTCGAATGTTTCCCTCTTTGTGATGCCGATCTTCTTGCAATCGATGCTTTGCAGCTCTGTTTTGCACGCTGGTCTGGCCGTCTGTCTGTTCGCAGTCTTCGTCTGCCCTTTCTGTGTATTTTCGGCCTGCTTCCTACAAAAGCCCTGCTTTGCTCTAGAGTGGCCGACTGGTGGTGCTCGCTCTCGCAAACCATGCACACCATTCCCGCTGCAATGCTGCGTGCCTGGAAGGGAAACACTTATCCAGAGTTTTCGAGAGCCTCCTTGCTGCTGCTTCGTTAGGCTAGTCTAGATTTTGTTTGTTCGTTGGGGGTGGGAGTACCACAACACCCTAGCACCAGCGGGCAGCAACGATGAAGAGTTTAAGGCACCGGCTCTCTCTTCTTTAAGGGCAGAGCTAGACATGCAGTTGCGGAAGAGGTCTACACGCAGCGGGCAGGGGCTATCGCTTCTTCACATTTCTCTCCTCTTGCCAGGCTTACCCCCCTTCAACAAGCTTTTCCCTCCTCTCATCACATGTTTGTATTTCTTTTTTACAACAAATCCGCCTCTGGTCTCTACTCCTTTTCCGCCCTTCCTCGATCTGCTCTCACAGTAACCGACGGCTCTCTGTTCAGTTTCTTACATCTGCTCTCATTTAACCTACAAGGCGAAAGCAGTGCTCTGTCTATTGAATGTAGCGACCACAAACTCTGTGTCCATGACTCTTGCATTCAGTGTGTTAATGACTTCATACATAGACTTTTTCATGTGCTAAGTGGCTGGATGAAAGAGAATTCTTGCACTGCCTGGCTGAGCTGGAATCTATTAATTCAAATGATTGTAACTGTTCACTCCCTGGTATAAGTACATCTGAACTCTTCATCCGTAATGTCATTCAATCGCTTCTACACTCGCATCCGGTCTGCCCTATTCTAGAAAGTAATTAACTGATCAACTCCACCGGCAACTTAACAAACAACAACCATGCATATATGTGCCGCCCAGGAGCTTAGCGCTCCAACTAGGGTTAGGCATCCTCTAACTAACTAACTAACTAGACTATATATTCCAAACAGATAGACAGATAGATAGACGGACAGGCAGGCACGCAGACAGAGAGGCAGACACCGACAGACACACACAGACAAACAGGCAGATAATTTATTTCTTTCATCTCCCTCGATCCTTTTCTTCATGGATGAAAGACAGACTGACAAGGAGACAGGCAAAAAAGCAACCAGATAGAAAAACTGAAAGGTGGTTGGACTTTAACAGACAATAGACATAGATTTACTTGGTCTCATAGTTTTATAGAGAGAGAACTGACAGAGAGAAGAAACTTCTTCTCTTCTATTATTCAGTCTGTTATTATATCCAAATGCAGATCTCACTCAGAATTAATTCAATGTACGGAGCACACCCCTGCCGCATAATATCTCACTATCATGCGGCGGCGGGACTGGCAGCGGGCAATCCTATACTAAGCCCTTACAATCACCCCCTGATTGTAAATACAATGAACAATCACTCAGTTAGGGTAAACAAAGCAAACCTTCTTTGCAAAATCAATTACCTTCCGTCTCGCACCTGATTTGACTGCAGTCGATCGATCACGAGGGAGATACTGAGTGCCTCTGTCCCTTGAAAGTTTTAATTTTATCTGTCTATCTGTATGTATGAGATTTGTCGGGCACCACAGTGTTTTTGCTCTCATTGCTCTCAACTCTTGCCGAACAAATCGAAGCATGCCTTGCAGACGAGGCTCCGATCTCGCCTCTCTCATCTGTAACTGTTCTATCAGAGGAGCAAAATCAGTCACAAATTCAATCAGGACTTTCTTCTGCTAGAGAGCCTCTGCAAACGACTTCCATGTATATGCTTTCTTCACTGTTTCATACTGTGTGCAGAGATTAGAAGACGTACTGGAATTCAAGACTCTCTTGATTAAAATTTTGTTTGGACTTCCACGTAAAAAGATTGCTCTCTCACGTGGATTCAATCGACTCGCTCTGATCAACTAGAAAAGCCTCATACCCTGCCCGCCCCTCCCCCTGAGAAAGAGAAAAAGAACTATCATAGAAGGGGACAATCTTGAGATTGGGACAAGGCGTGAAGATAAGAGACCTTTCTGTTTCCTGAGCATGCAGATTCTCTGAAGAAGACGCAACACCCCCTCAACCTTCTCTGTAGAAGGCCGAGTCGACCATCGAGACAACTCACTGAAAAGAAAAGAGATGGAAGGAAGTGTCTGAACAACCCACCCTATCATACCTGTGCATTTTTACATCAGAGGGATCAGATCATTCAAGACTTCCTGTGCTTCTGGAGCCTTAAGAAGAGATGCATTCAGTCTCCCTCCATACAATTTTTTCTCATCAATCTCAATCGAATTGAGGTACTCCTTCTGCCAAATCTTATAACCATCCTTCGTTCGAGTCAGCGTCATGCCGATGTACTCAAAACTTTCTCCCCCCTCCAACAATTCAGGCTTATCTATCTTGAGTCTCTTCTGGATGGGTACAAAGTAAGTGAGAGGGTCAGCAGCAAAGATGAGTAGATCATCCACATGTATGAGCATGACAGCTTCGATCTTTCCTTTTCCATCTTTCTTTGCAAACACACTTTCCCTCAACTCTTCCCAGCCCTCTTCTCTTGCAATCTTTCTGAAACTCTGAGTGTACAGACGAGGAGCGTCGGCCAGTCCATACATGGCTTTATTCAATTTGCACACGTACCCCCCCTTTATCCACTCAGGCAGACCGTCAGGCAGATTGTCAAGCAAACGTACAAAGACTTCATCTTTCATTTCGGCAGTCAGGAAGGCAGTCCGCATATCAGACTTTGCACACCTCCACCCCTTAGTGGCAGCAAAAGAAAGAACAAGAAACACCGACCACCAATCAGCCATACCTGAATATGTTTACAAGTCCTTTCGATCATCCTAAAAGCCTTTCACCACTAAACGAGCCTTCGCTACCCTCTCTCTTCCTTTCTTCTTCAAGGTGAGTACCCAACGGCAACGCAATGCCATCGCCTTCCTTCCCCATAACAAACGCACCCCCCAGGCAAACACCTTCTCTTCCAAGAACCTCTTAAGATCACTGCGTATTCCGCCTTCATGACTCCCCCCTGCCACTTCTTCTGCTATTGCATCTATATGGCCCTTCCGGGGGTTCACGTGATCTATTATTTTCTTTTGGATCTCGGCATCGATCGGGACAACACGGGGAAGAGGACGTCTCCTCTTTTCTTTTTCCCTGATCACCTGCGCAAGCTGTTCTTTCAATTCTCCAAGACGCTCCCTCAATGCCTCTTTTTCATCTTCCTTCTCTTTTTTATCTTCCGGTGCCATGTGCACCCCTTCCTTTTCCTTCTCCTTTTCAACTTCCTGCATACAAAGTGCATCCTCCTCTCTCTCAATCTACATCCCTGACACAGCACTTACAACAGGGGATGGAGGCATTGCCCCATCTTCTCTTCCTTCCCGACGGGCCCTTAGAGGACCCATACGTTCTTCATTTCCCTCAGTCTCTTCTTTCTCTTTCCCCTCCTCCTGTTCGACATGCATCTTCAGTTGGCTGTTCTGGATTTGCGAGCCTACAGGTGCCTGAGGAAGAAGAGATGAAGCAGCACTCACACCCCCTGAGCTGGCTGACTCAGGGGAGACAAGGCAGCGCTCGAACAGCTTGGCAGCCGTCCGAGAGACTTCAGGAAAGAAACGAACTGAAGCAAAGGAAGAAGAGAATCGGGCAGGACGAACATCATCTACATCCTACACTTCCTCCACATTAATGTCTGAGAAGGCATCATCCTCCTCAGCCCCACTTCTAACCCCCCCCCCTTCCCAGATCCCAGAGAAACCCCAGAGTCCCCAGAAGAGGAGAGAAAAAGAGAAGAAAGAATAGATTTATATATATCGGTACCTCTTGAGTCCATGCAACAAGAAAAACAGAGGATAGAGGAACACGAATAGGCTTCTATCCGTTCTTTTTCTGCATAATCACCACCACCACATTCGAACTCTCAATGCCCCCAAAGAAGCTCTCGATCCTATGCACATCCTCCTCATCCTTCTGTCTTGGCCGTACATTATACACACACACTCGATCGCCTACAATGATCGATGGAATCTCGGAAGCCCTCTCTTCCCCAAAGCACGCACGCACGCACGGCTAACTGACCTAAAACTGTGGACACGCAGTTATTCAACTCCTGCACAACTCTTTTGAACAGCCACTTGTCTGTGTATCTAGGTAGGCCTGTCTGTCTCCTCGCTTTCTTGAAAAGCCTCTTGACTGTTTTGTTTGCCCTCTCTGCGTTTCTCTGATGCTGTGGTATGTAGTCTGCCCCTCGTCTGTGGTGGATGCGCTCTTTCTGACAGAAGTAATCATACTGATCTGGCTTGTTGCCTTCGAATTCACCTCCGTTATCTGTCTGCACCTGTTTTACCATACCAAAACGGGGCTCGTACCTTCTGACTACAGAACAGAGATGCCTGACTGCGTGGGCTTTCTTTTTCAAAACTTTTCCATCCATCAGTCTTTTTGACCTCTCTGTCAGGAGACTTGCAGGCATACCCCCTGGGGCCAGAAAGAAAAAGGAAATCCTGCATCCAGTACGAGCCTATACATTCATTTCTTCCCCCACCCCCCTGTCTGGCTGGAATCCATCTCATCTTCTTGTTCACTTCTCTACACTCTCTACAGTCAATCAACTCCTCACACTCCTGTATGGTTACTCGATGGGCCATTCCCTTCTTTTTGAAGCAATTTGAAGCATACAAGCGCGCGCTGGTCGCGTGACCAAACCTTGCATGCCACATGTTAATTTAGTTTATGAGCAGTCATGTGTGCACCTTCCATTGCAGAGAGTTTTGCCTTCTCAATGGAGACAGATGAATTGTGGGGGAAAAGGGACTCATGTGCAATAATAACAAACACGCTGTCTGAATTTTCATTCAATTGAGTAGAGGAAGAGAGAGAGAGAACACGCACTACATGGACACCGCCTCTCTCATACAAACACACGCATACAGGCATCCCCCCCTGCTCAGGAAATTCAACCTAAAAGGGGGAGACAACTTTCTGCATCCTACAGCCCCTCACAGAGAGAAGAGAGGTGGGCATTGACGATTTAAAAGCTCCCTTGAAGAGAGGACGAACGGGATCTCCATCTACCCCCTCGAGGACAGGAACTGCCTCCACCTCTTCAGCACAAACCATCTCCACCCCAGAGGCTTCCTCATATCGAAACTCATGAGGGCGACGGGAAACAATCGAGTCCTCCAGATCCCCTCCGATCAAATGCCGACTGCAACCAGTGTCGGCAACGAGGAATTTCTTTCTCCACACCCATCTTAAGTCCTCTTTTCCCCCCGCTGCCCCCATATGCTCCACCTCTCCGCCTTCATCATCTGCAGTGCTGAGGGGCCCCAAAGAATTTTGGAGGCGGATCCCCCCCCCCAGCTCGCATATCTCTCAACCCTCCCGAGCGTAGTTAGGGGCAGCCACTGCTGCCCCCTCCCCCCCCAGAGTTCTTCTTGCATACAGGGGCCTTGTCCCAATGCCTATTCTCTCCGCACGCCCTGCAAGGGGGGGCGTCTTCCTGCATAGCTCGGTACTGAACAGAGACAGTCTAAAATTTTTCAAAACGGTCTCTAACACCAAAACGGTCTCCAAAACAACCCTATCCCGCAGGCATGTTTGGGCAGTAAACAGTGGTTAAAAAGTAGAAACAAAGAGTTTTAAACATTCTGCAAGTGTATTTTTGCGTTCATGAATCATAGTTAGCGAGTGCTATAGAAAAAATGTATTGCGCTTGCACGTATGACAGTGCGTGACCGAGTGTAAGCCTGCATCCACACGCCGCCCCAAATAATTAATAGTCCACGGCGGCCGCGCGCGCTGCGGCTCGCAAAGCTTTTAAGGAGATTTAAAATCGGATCGAAATCCGATTTTGATACACGCGCGTGGTAGCAGACTGTGGGTGGAACTTTAGCCGTCTCTTTTCTATTGGGCATGGGTTTATTTCCCCGTCTCGTTCTGTCAAGTAGGTTTTGTGGGTAAAATTGGAGAGGGTCGTCTTGCTTCCAATCTTGGGTCGACGTCTTGTTCTGCTGCGTGCCCCAATGCAAGCTTTCAAGCTCTTGCTTGCCTTGCTGGGGGAACTGGGGCTCTCTTCATCTTCCTTCTGGTGAGTTTGAGGTTCCGTCTCCTCTCAGACGTGAGCTAGCCGTAACCCTCGTTGCATTATGTCAAACGCTCGCCCACCTTTGCCCAAACTCCCATACTTCCTTATCTTCTTGGTATGTATCTGCAGGCAGGATTTGGGACTCCCACTAGGCTGTTTGAGGGAGTCAGATCGGCCTTCGCGTGCTCCTCGGTGGGTTCATCCGTTTGTCTTGCTCAAAGCTTGCAAGCCGTTCCATCATATCGAAGCATGATGCACCTCAGACTTTCGCCTGAAACTTCATTTTTTTCTTGCTCTGTGATTACATGCAGGATCTGGGATTCTTTTTTGCCTCTACTGAGGAGCTGGGGTTGCTTTCGCCTTTTTTCTGGTGAGTGTTCATTTCCGTCTCTCTGTGTAGGTTAGTGCATGATGCACTGTTGAGCAGATGTTTGCTTTGAACCATCTTTTTTGGCTTTGTTGCCTCTTGTAGATGTGAATGGATACAGGTTTCGGTGCCTTTGATCATGCTGCTGCTGCTATGGAACAGTATTTGAGGCTCCACATGACGACTATCTCTCTGGGTCAGTGGTTTGTTTTCATTCGGTCTGACAGTGTGTCAGTCGTTCCATTTTGAACCCATGCCTATCTATCAAAGTCAGTCATATGCATCTAGTAAGTATGGTTTAGAAAGAGAGGAGAGAGAGTATGCCAATCTGGAGAGAGCCAAAGGAAGGAGGGGGGGGGTCGCCTGCCCCTGCTTCCCGTTTGTCTCCCTTTCACTGCTTGTCTGTCTTTGTTTGGGTCTTTTCTTTATGTTTGAGACACCCTGGCCCCTACCTCAGCACCATCTCCGGCTTGGTCTGGCCCCAACGCATGAATCTCCGTAGAACAGAAAGACGAAGGAACGAAGAAGAGCGGGCGGAATCCAATCAAGGCAATGAGCAGGCCGGAGTGCTGGGCCGGAGCAACGTCCATCCATGGAGGCCGGGGCAAGGACGGAGGCAGGGGCGGCAACCCGCGGTAGCCAGGCCGAGGCGGGGGCCCAGCCCGGGGCCAGGCCTGGCGGCGTCACAGAGAGAGGTCCGAGCGACTATGGAGAGCCGAGAGCGAACTAGAGTGAGCAGAGACTTTGCGCTGAGTAAAGGCCACGACTGCTGGGGTCGGGGCCGGGGCCGGCGGCGCCATAAGGGGGTAGGGCGGGGCCCGAGGCCGAAGCCGGCGGTGTCACAAGTCGGCCGGGGCCGGCCGCATCACAAGTGGGCCGGGGTGGGCGGCAAAGGAGCAGAGAATCTGGTGGGAGGCTGGTGGGGGAGAACGGTGAGGAATTAAGAAAAGAAAAGTGGATTGGCTTATGTCCTGAAGGGTGCCGGTGGCGGCTACACGCACACACCTTCACATACATATATAGGGAACCCGGATGGGAGGTGGATGGGGGAGAACGGTGAGGAGTTGGGAAAAGAAAAGTGGATTAGCTGGCATCCTGAAGGGTGCCGGTGGTGGCTACACTGCTCTTTTGGCCTCATTCCACTCTCTTTCCTGCCTCAAATTTCCGGTAGTGCCGTAACCCCCCCCCCTGAGAGTTACCGGAAAAAACAGGTCTGATTCTTCCGGTAAGGAGGGGCGTTCACCGATTTTTTTTGTCGGAAAAGCTGCAGCTGCTTTTGCTGCAGCTTCCTCTGCCTTCTTCCTTGCTCTCTTCTCTGCTTGAGTCTCAACCATTTTCAGAAATTAAAACTAGAGTCAATCAGATCGTGACACACTGAATTGAAATGTGGTTGGACTCTAACAGACAATAGACATAGATTTACTTGGTCTCATAGTTTTATAGAGAGAGAACTAACAGAGAGAAGAAACTTCTTCTCTTCTGTCATTCAGACTGAGTCTGTTGTTGTATCCAAATGCAGATCTCACTCAGAATTAATTCAATGTATGGAGCGCACCCCTGCCGCATATCTCAGTATCATGCGACGGCGGGACTGGCGGCGGGCAATCCTATACTAAGCCCTTACAAAAACCGTAAACCACGGAACAAGTACACCACCCATAGTGCTTTTCACAGAAATCAAGATGAAAGAGAACATTTAGGAAAGATACTATTTGAGATGGGCGCTTGTTTTTATACCACCCCACACATTTTTTACTTGGTTGAACAACGCGACGATCAACTGACCCAGGATCTGAACTTTTCTTATGTTAATGCACAGAAGCTGTCCGGAGAGCTGCCCAAGGAAAAGGCACTGCAACCGGTCAACAGCCTCTTACCTCTCTGCATGAACAACCAAAAAAGAACAACCATCTGATGAACAGTTGAGTTTGTTTGCACTGTCCAACTTCCTGCACAGACAAATAGAGAACGAACCACTTAACTGTTCTTTTGGAAAGTAACTCTGAATAAGATAGAAGTGATTGACAGAACAACCTGGGCGAAAACCGAAGCTCGGGGCAGAGGACGGCTCCGTTTGTCAGTCGAAGATCGACCATTTCCCCAGATTCCGCTTTCTACACGTTGGAGCCACACATAAAAATTTAGAATGCTTCTTCAATCGAATACACTTGTCAGCAGGTCAGACACTTCTTCGAATCGATTCTAATATTTTTGCTGAGTGTCTGTAGAAGGAAAATGAGGCCACCAAAAAATAAGGACGTCGTCGCTCAGTGTGACACCAAAAGCCCATGGCTATCTGCAAACCTCCTGTCGTAAACTCTACGCCTGTCTGACACTCCCTCTCTGCCTTGTTCTTTCCCTGCAGGCCTAACTTTATAGGGCAGAGACAGTTCAAAAGGACCTCGAAAAGGAGAGATCCCCTGGCATCGTTAAGGGCAGTCTGCAGGGAATATAAGCGTGTACATTCAACAACATGGCACAAAGGGGAAAGCAAAACACAAACCAGCCTTTTCTTTGGAGGCTTGCTCTTCTCCTAGCTTCTCATGTACACCAACTGAATATTTCCTCAGTATCTGCAGCTCTTCATCTGAGTGTTCTGCATCTGTTTATACATTCTTTCTTTCTTTTGTATGGCCGTTTATTTGTTCATTTGTTTGATCATGGTTTTATTTCTTCGCCCCTTCATTTAGTCAATTCTCTGAAATTCTTTCATCTATTTCAGCCCTTAAAGGCTGGATTGATCTATTTGTTTGTAGCCAGCACCTGCATCCATTTAGTCATTCCCTTGCTCAGTCAGGCAGCAAGCTTCAAAGGCGAAGTGTGATTAATTACTTCGTAATGATTTAGAGGCCACTGACCACCAAGTTTCCAAAGTGCTCTGCCATATGAAGAATGGAAATTCTCTAGACTCTTTCCATGGAACCCGTCGACAGCTCCATAGGCCCCTTCCCTCCCGCTCTAGGTTCCCCTTCCCTAACCCCTCCCGACGCCTCGTCCCCCGTATCCCCCACCCCCGACGACGGAGTTGCTCCTCCCCCTACCCTCAGAGCCCCTACGATGTCCATGAGGGAGGCTGTAAGGGCTTCCTCCGACGTCTTCCGAGCATAAAAATGACCATTGCTGGCCAGAAAGAAATGGATTACCTCCATTCCTTCCTGGCTGTGCACAATAATACAGATGCCGTTGCCGTCTATCCCTCTTTTAGGGACTTTCCCAAGAAATTCAATGCTCTCAAAGAGCGCAGGCCGTCGCTCTGGCGCAACAACTCGCACCAGGAAAGCCCTTGATCGGGCACTGTGAGCCCCGAGGACCATCCCTGCAGATGTATGCATAGGATGGAGAACAGTTGGACATCAATCACATTCCAACTCAACCAAACAATGCTAAAAGTGTTGCATCATGAGAGAACTTACCCTCGAACTGATACCCCCCCGCCAGAATCCCAGGATTCGCCTTTCCTCCACTGTTTGCCAGATTCCTCAGCTGGCGCACCAAACAGTCTATCTTGAAGCCACCAAAACAAACAAAAAGACAACCACTAACTCTTTCTCTTTTTTTCTTTTTCTCTACAATAAACAAACTCCCCCCCTCTCTCTCATATACTCTCTCTCTCTATCCACAATATACAAGTCTTACGCCTTACAGCACTGTATAGAAGTGCTAGAGGAGATGAAGAGTAGAGGAGTTGAGCCTGATACAGTTAGTTTCAACGTGTTGATCAGTGCGATAGAGAAGATCACTCCTCGTATGCATGCATACAACACCTACAGTTGTTATATGCGTATGGCCCCGGAAAGCGTAGCGTGGGGCACTTAAAAAAAATGTACCGAAACAGCATGTGGTTGGCTCGAATTTTAGGCCAACCATGCACCTCGCATCTGACGTGTACTCCGTGCAAATCATTAGCCCGGAAAGCGAAATCCTCCCCCACAGATTTAAGTAATAAAGTATACTGAGGCAATCTGAGGCAGTGTAGTACAGTGTACTCAGCCTGCCCGGCTGAGGCCCCAAAGTCTATGTTGATCATACATACCCAACATCGCGTTCTATTTATTTCGATCTCTCCCCAGAAAAAAGGGGCCAAAAATATCAAGAAGTGAATAAAAGTTACGGGAAGATTTTGAAAATCATTATGGTGGGGGGACAAAAACCAATAAGCGTGCTTAGCGCCGTGCTACATGAATTTAGAACTAGATTTAGAAAATCTTTCACTTTCGTGAGATATTTTCAAATTCATGCCCCCAGACCGTCTTTCCTTTGTAACTTCCATTTGCCTTCCTGATACCTCCCTGATGCTACCTACTTTTTTATCAAAACCTAGATCAGAGCTCCAATGAAAAGCACCGAAATCTGCCCACTGCGCTATCGGTGCCCACCAAAATCCACCGTCGGGCACTTTCAGCGCCAGAAGTTGCCCCGGTAGGCCGAAAAACTTAAAATCTGCCCAGCCCGTCAATTGGAAGTTAGCGGCTGTTAACCACCGCCAGAGGGGTACTTCCTGATACTTTTTGACCCCCTTTTTCTCAGAAGAGACTGCCTAGATTGATCGATCGAATCATTACACTCCATTACACTACCAAGGGTGACTACCTTGCATTGCCGAACAAGCCAGAACAAGCAAGAGCAAAATAAAATAAAACAGGGTGGGTAGAAGCAGGACATTGTCAAGTGAAGACGAGTGAAGATCGATTGGATTCCTGTAATTGAGCATGCTAATTAAAACGGATCACAACTTATCAAGACGGAGTAAGACAGAGATAAAACAGAGTTAGACGATATGTCAAAGACAAACGAACAGAAGAAACAAGAGACTAAATTATGTGACAACCGGCTCAAGAACAATTAAAATTTAACCTAATCAAACCAGTCACAAACCTGGATGAAACACAGAAGTCTTAGAGTGGAAAAGGGGAGACAAAGAATTTCAAAACCCATTATAGGATCATTAAATTTTGTAAAACCTTTTTGTTTTTGTTTTATTTTCCTTTCCGTTCTTTTTATTAACTATCTCTTTCCGTTTATATTAGAAATTCCCCTAGTAGGAAAAACCTGGAAAGCGAAATTAATTCTTCTTCGTTCTTCTTACCCCTGGTTAAAATTTGGTAAGTGCAACTTAAAGTGCCTTCTCAGCTAAATTTTTTTTCTGGGGCGTAGCTTTGCGTGTATCAACGTCATATGTCCGCGTGTGTCTATATGGGATAGGGGCCTAATGGCATGATAGTGAAGTACAATTTTCTTAAGTGCTCTCTCAGTTTTATACAGTTTTACTCGGTTTCGTTTTCTAGATTATATGAAACTTTACAACCAAGTCTTTGGCTGGGACTCATACAAATTTTCATAAATGTTAAGCTATAGGGCTTTCCGGCCTGAGGGCCCTTCGCACGCTTACATACGTCAGATAAAAAATTTGGTTCTGCATGATGAGTCTGAAGTTACAGTGACAGTCCTGCCACCTCATGTGATTGCACAGCTTTGTATCATGTAAACACGCAGACAGAAGTAGATATATTATAAGCTATAATTATATAGAAATGCACATGAACCAATGCATACAGTATTTAATGGCGGGATGCATCTTTCATTGACTGTCAATCAGTCAGTATATTAAAGCTTACGCATATATAAAAGGTAGAAGAATACATTATGCTGGGGAGTGTGCGCTAGGAGTGTGCGTAGAGGCTGACACAGACTTTGCACCGTTCATGGTCTCAACTGATAGAGCACTCACTCTTATGACTATATTGAAAGTAATTGAAAGCTAAATTGAAAATGGCTTAGACTAAACTCTGAGTAGACAAAAACTATAGCAGAAGTGACGCGCATAGTATTTAATGGCTGGATATATCTGTCATTGACTGTCAATCAGTCAGTATAAGCTTACTGCATACATAAAATATAGAAGAATGCGTTGTACCGTGGGGAATGTGCGTAGTCCACAGCGTGGAGGCTGAACAGACCTTGCATGACACAGACTTTGCAGCGTTCATGGCCTCCACTGATAGACTAGGTTCCCCTACGGCTCCCAAATAAGTCCCAATATGTAAAACAAAAAATAAGTAAATTTAGGCTAAAACTTGAATTAGACAGTCAGTTAGTCAATTAGTCAATTAATCAGAATTAATTTGAAACTTAGTTGAGAAAGCTCGAGTCCGGAAGAACCAAATCCAGCTAGCAAGAGGATAAAGGATTTGAGAGAGCCCAACAGGAAAGAACACAATGAACAACAGAAAAGATCAGTTGTCTGTTAGGAGGCTAGCTCCTCTTCCTCGCTCTTCCTAGAAGTTAAGTCATTTAGAGTCAATTTCAGATATTCATTCTACTTCAATCCATCGAATCTCTCAGATCCATTCATGTGCGTATAATGCAGGAAGTCACACAGCCCCGGCATTGGGTTGGCTCCCATCCTATCGCTGAGGCACACACCGTGTCGGTCCAGCCACGTCCTACCAGGCTGGATGATAGCCTGGATTCATTCTCATTAGTCAATTATTTTATTATATTTTTGTGGCTCAGTTAAGCTTTGAGCTTCGAACTTGAAGTGTGTGCTTAAAAAAAAAATTAAAAAATAAAAACGTAAAAGCAAGTTTACGCAACTATTTTATTTTTTTACGTATAGGGAGCGGCCTGGGAGCCTATAGCTAACAGAGCACTCGCGGATGTCAGATAACTGGCACGCAGGTCTAGTGCTCCAGCCCCGAACACAATGTAATCCTATAATCGCTCTTAATTTAATTTTTACTAGAATTTTTAATATGCTAGTTAATATGATAATGACTGTATTGAAAATAATTGAAAGCTAAATTGAGAGTGGCTTAGAGTGGTAATCTATAACTTAAATGTGCAAGAGAACAGAGATGTTAGCAACAAAAATGCTAACAATTAAAAGTGCGTGATACACTGAAAGCTTACATATATTCATAGACCGCAAACATTTCTCTACTACATGTAAGGAGAACGACGACTTCACAAACAGATAGAGGAGAGCTAGGTGTTTCAGTTCAGCAATGCAGGCCGCTAGAAAGGATGATGACTGGGATTAGGCCACTAGTAGGCAAACCTAACATTTGCATACTAAAAAAACACTCATAAAGTAAAATGTAATGTTTACAAAAAATATGAACTGCTTTTCCAACAAATCACTGTACGAGTTATCAAAAGGGAGTGTCTTGAAAAGTTTTATAAACAATCTTGACGGTGAGTGCCTTGAATTGCCTTGACTTTAATGTCTGAAGATGATTTTCTATTTTTTCTCAATTTTCTCGGAATTTTCCGTCATGGTGTTAGCACTTTTCTTTGATCGGCATTTTTCCTTCCGGGTGCGCAGGTGTTGGTCCACCACGCCGAATGTAGTCAGCAGTGATGCTTGAGAAGTGCACACGAACCTGCCGACAGGAGAAAGAAAGAAAGAAAGAGGGAACGCAGGAAGGAAGGAAGGAAGGAAGGAAGGAAGAAAGAAAGAAAGAAAAAGAAAGAAAGAAAGAAAAAGAAAGAAAGAAAGAACGAAAGAAAAGAAAGAAAGAAAAAGAAAGAAAGAAAGAAAGAAAGAAAGAAAGAAAAAGAAAGAAGAAAGAAAGAAAAAAAAAAAAGAAAGAAAGAAAGAAAGGCACGTTTTGCGTCTCTCTCCCTCTCTTCGTCTTCACGCCTGTCTGTCTGTCAGTCTGTGTGTCTGTCTGTCTGTCTTCCTCTCTCTGTCCGTCTGTCTGTCTCTCTGTCTGTTTGTCTTCCTCTCTCTGGAATGCCCGTACCTCCTCATCGAAACAACCACAAAACCCTGATGAAAGGAAGAGAGACACGATTCTGTCCTCGGCTGACGGAAGCCTTCCTGGAAAGGAAGAACGAAGAACAACGGAATGACTGGCCAGCCCAACGGGTAGCTTAAAGACTTTCTTGATGGTCAGTCTCCATCGGTCATGCGCTTAAGTATATCCTGAAGAACCAACCTTCTCCATTTCTCTCCAACCATCGGGGCGTCATACAGCCCTCCCGATGCATCTACTTGTCGTCTTCCACACCTGACACGCAGTTGATGGTGGTCTACGCCATAATGATTTTGCCAACTATAGTGACCACCCGGACCTGACAACTGTGAGAAGGCCGCCACGCACCTGCTGACACAGAAAGACCTATAGACAGACAGACAGGCAGGCAGACACACAGGCAGAGAAAGAATAAATGTGCCCCCCCCCCGCCCCCCTGTCCCCTCTGCGCATGCGAGACAAGCACACTCACGGCAGGTCGTGACACTGCTACCCAGACTGGGGGGCTGATTTACCAGAGGACAGGGCAGTCTGTATGGGTGCAGAAAGCAATGCGGCAACGCGGGGATTCACGTAGAAACGACGGCTCGCAGCAATCGTCGGTACGCTTTAATACGGAACGCGACGTGTCCTCAGTCGGCACATCACTACTTTGATTCCCGTAGTCTCTACAAAGAGGTTTTCTGAACAAGTGGTTTGGTACCAACATCGCGATGCCTCTTGCTTGCCACTGTTGGAAAAGGGCGGCTGGCGAACAATGGAAGAAAATCAAAGCAAAAGGGATGCGGAGCACGTGAAGCAGGACTCCGAGCGTAGAAGGCCCACCTCCTTGCACAAAGGACACCCCCGCCGGTTTGCCTCTGCGGAATATGCCGATGAAGAAGAAGGACAGCAACCGATGTCTTGAAGACCTCCAGATCCATCTCCTCGGCACTTTCCCTTCCGAGTGCGTAGGTGTTGGTCCACCACGCCGAATGTAGTCAGCAGTGATGCTTGAGAAGTGCACACGAACCTGCCGACAGGAGAAAGAAAGAAAGAAAGAAAGAAAGAAAGACACGTTTTGCATTTCTCTCCATCTCTTTGTCTTCACGCCTGTCTGTGTATCTGTCTGTCTTCCTCTCTCTGTCCGTCTGTCTGTCTGTCGGTCTGTCTGTCTGTTTGTCTTCCTCTCTCTGGAATGCCTGTGCCTCCTCATCGAAACAACCACAAAACCCTGACAAAAGGAAGAGAGACACGATTCTGTCCTCGGCTGACGGAAGCCTTCCTGGAAAGGAAGAACGAAGAACAACGGAATGACTGGCCAGCCCGACGGGTAGCTTAAAGACTTTCTTGGTGGTCAGTCTCCATCGGTCATGCGCTTAAGTATATCCTAAAGAACCAACCTTTTCCATTTCTCTCCAACCATCGGGGCGTCATACAGCCCTCCCGACGCATCTACTTGTCGTCTTCCACACCTGACACGCAGTTGATGGTGGTCTACGCCATAATGATTTTGCCAACTATAGTGACCACCCGGACCTGACAACTGTGAGAAGGCCGCCACGCACCTGCTGACACAGAAAGACCTATAGACAGACAGACAGGCAGGCAGACACACAGGCAGAGAAAGAACAAATGTGCCTGCCCCCCGCCCCCCTGTCCCCTCTGCGCATGCGAGACAAGCACACTCACGGCAGGTCGTGACACTGCTACCCAGACTGGGAGGCTGATTTACCAGAGGACAGGGCAGTCTGTATGGATGCAGAAAGCAATGCGGCAACGCGGGGATTCACGTAGAAACGACGCCTTGCAGCAATCGTCGGTATGCTTTAGTACGGGACGCGACGTGTCCTCAGTCGGCACATCACTACTTTGATTCCCGTAGTCTCTACAAAGAGGTTTTCTGAACAAGTGGTTTGGTACCAACATCACGATGCCTCTTGCTTGCCACTGTTGGAAAAGGGCGGCTGGCGAACAACGGAAGAAAATCAAAGCAAAAGGGATGTGGAGCGCGTGAAGCAGGACTCCGAGCGTAGAAGGCCCACCCCCTGCACAAAGGACGCCCCCGCCGGTTTGCCTCTGCGGAATATGCCGATGAAGAAGAAGGACAGCAATTGATGTCTTGAAGACCTCCAGATCCATCTCCTCGGCACTTTTCCTTCCGGGTGCGCAGGTGTTGGTCCACCACGCTGAATGTAGTCAGCAGTGATGCTTGAGAAGTGCACACGAACCTGCCGACAGGAGAAAGAAAGAAAGAAAGAAAGAAAGGCACGTTTTGCGTCTCTCTCCATCTCTTCGTCTTTACGCCTGTATGTATGTCTGTCTGTCTTTCTCTCTCTGTCCGTCTGTCTGTCTCTCTGTCTGTTTGTCTTCCTCTCTCTGGAATGCCCGTACCTCCTCATCGAAACAACCACAAAACCCTGACAAAAGGAAGAGAGACACGATTCTGTCCTCGGCTGACGGAAGCCTTCCTGGAAAGGAAGAACGAAGAACAACAGAATGACTGGCCAGCCCGACGGGTAGCTTAAAGACTTTCTTGGTGGTCAGTCTCTATCGGTCATGCGCTTAAGTATATCCTGAAGAACCAACCTTCTCCATTTCTCTCCAACCATCGGGGTGTCATACAGCCCTCCCGATGCATCTACTTGTCGCCTTCCACACCTGACACGCAGTTGATGGTGGTCTACGCCATAATGATTTTGCCAACTATAGTGACTACCCAGACTTGACAACTGTGAGAAGGCCGCCACGCACCTGCTGACACAGAAAGACCTATAGATAGATAGACAAGCAGGCAGACACACAGACAGAGAAAGAACAAATGTGCCCACCCCCTGCCCCCCTGTCCCCTCTGCGCATGCGAGACAAGCATACTCACGGCAGGTCGTGACACTGCTACCCAGACTGGGGGGCTGATTTACCAGAGGACAGGGCAGTCTGTATGGGTGTAGAAAGCAATGCGGCAATGCGGGGATTCACATAGAAACGACGCCTTGCCGCAATCGTCGGTACACTTTAATACGGAACGCGACGTGTCCTCAGTCGGCATATCACTACTTTGATTCCCGTAGTCTCTACAAAGAGGTTTTCTGAACAAGTGGTTTGGTACCAACATCGCGATGCCTCTTGCTTACCACTGTTGGAAAAGGGCGGCTGGGGAACAACGGAAGAAAATCAAAGTAAAAGGGATGCGGAGCGCGTGAAGCAGGACTCCGAGCATAGAAGGCCCACCCTTTGCATAAAGGACACCCCCGCCGGTTTGCCTCTGCGGAATATGCCAATGAAGAAGCAAGACAGCAACCAATGTCTTGAAGACCTCCAGATTCATCTCCTCAGCACTTTTCCTTCCGGGTGCGCAGGTGTTGGTCCACCACGCCAAATGTAGTCAGCAGTGATGTTTGAGAAGTGCACACAAACCTGCCAAAAGGAGAAAGAAAGAAAGAAAGAAAAAAAAAAAGAAAGAAAGAAAGAAAGAAAGAAAAAAAGAAAGAAGGAAGGAAGGAAGGAAGGAAGGAAGAAAAAGAAAGGCACGTTTTGCGCTTCTCTCCATCTCTTTGTCTTCACGCCTGTGTGTCTGTCTGTCTGTCTGTCTGTCTGTCTTCCTCTCTCCGTCCGTCTGTCTGTCTGTCTGTCTGTCTGTTTGTCTTCCTCTCTCTGGAATGCCCGTGTCTCCTCATCGAAATAACCACAAAACCCTGACGAAAGGAAGAGAGACACGATTCTGTCCTCGGCTGACGGAAGCCTTCCTGGAAAGGAAGAACGAAGAACAACGGAATGATTGGCCGGCCCGACGGGTAGCTTAAAGACTTTCTTGGTGGTCAGTCTCCATCGGTCATGCGCTTAAGTATATCCTGAAGAACCAACCTTCTCCATTTCTCTCCAACTATCGAGGCGTCATACAGCCCTCCCGACGCATCTACTTGTCGTCTTCCACACCTGACACGCAGTTGATGGTGGTCTACGCCATAATGATTTTGCCAACTATAGTGACCACCCAGACCTGACAACTGTGAGAAGGCCGCCATGCACCTGCTGACACAGAGAGACCTATAGACAGACAGACAAGCAGGCAGACACACAGGCAGAGAAAGAATAAATGTGCCCGCCCCCCGCCCCCCTATCCCCTCTGCGCATGCGAGACAAGCATACTCACGGCAGGTCGTGACACTGCTACCCAGACTGGGGGGCTGATTTACCAGAGGACAGGGCAGTCTATATGGGTGCAGAAAGCAATGCGGTAACGTGGGGATTCACGTAGAAACCACGCCTCGCAGCAATCGTCGGTACGCTTTAATACGGAACACGACGTGTCCTCAGTCGGCACATCACTACTTTGATTCCCGTAGTCTCTACAAAGAGGTTTTCTGAACAAGTGGTTTGGTACTAACATCGCGATGCCTCTTGCTTGCCACTGTTAGAAAAGGGCGGCTGGCGAACAATGGAAGAAAATCAAAGCAAAAGGGATGTGGAGTACGTGAAGCAGGACTCCGAGCGTAGAAGGCCCACCTCCTTGCACAAAGGACGCCCCCGCCGATAAAAAAGCAAGACAGCAACCGATGTCTTGAAGACCTCCAGATTCATCTTCTCGGCACTTTTCCTTCCGGGTGCGCAGGTGTTGGTCCACCACGCCGAATGTAGTCAGCAGTGATGCTTGAGAAGTGCACACGAACCTGCCGACAGGAGAAAGAAAGAAAGAAAAAAAGAAAGAAAGAAAGAAAGAAAGAAAGAAAAAAAGAGAAAAAATAAGTAGTCTCAGACAGAAAGACAAAGAGAGGGGCCCGAAGAAAGAAGAAGCACGAAGGCATGAAAAGAAAGGAAAGGAAAGAAAGGAGGGAAAGAAAGAAAACCAGACAGACAGACAGCGAGAACCAAAGAAGGAAGCGACAGAAGCAAGAAAAAAATAAAGGAGGAAAGAACAAGAAAAAAAGAAAGAAAGGAAAGAAAGAAAGAAAGAAAGAAACAAGGACACAAAGAAGCCACTCATGAGAGAATGGCATTGAATGAACGAAGGCACAAGGGGAGGACAGCAGAGAGGCCCTGAGGCCCTGGAGATGAAATGGAGAGGACAATGAATTAAAGCATCGATGGAGGTGGAAAAGAAATTGATAGACATATGACTTCAAGAGACATTGGGTCATAATGAAGAAGGAACTCTAGGTAGTTGCTCCCCCTCCCTTGCATTCATTCATACACCGAGGATGATGATCAACAGCAGTGCAGTAGATAACCTTGTGGCTTGCAGAACCTTGTCGGCTCTTCGCTTTTTGGGATTGCCAACGAAGTAGTCCCGCATCACGTGTGGACAAGAAGAGCAAAAGACTTGATAATGTATACAGAGAAAGGTGAGTGCAATGCCATGCATGATGCAAAGGAAAGTGAAAGAGTGAATGTATGCGAAATTCAATGTGTGAATCGACCTGTGCTGGTTCATGCAAGCCCTGAGTGAATTGGCATGCCTGGCCAGGCAGAGCGGAACACAGACGCGGAGAGCTTTCTCTTCCCCCCCTACCTCTGAGATGTGCTCTGTTCCCTCTCTCGGGGATTGGTGGGTCTAGGGGGTAGGTCCGTCAAGCATAACGCAGATGGAATTGGATGAGAAGGATGACAGGTGGAGACTGCAAGCGAGGGCATCCGTTGGTGCCACCTTAGTACCCTTTCTAGAGCCTCTTACCTTACTTCTTCAAACAACCATACCTAACACTCTCTCTCATTGCATTTGGATCTTCTCGAATTGAATCCCCCCCCAAAGAGCCCTTTTGCTCACCCCTCAGTCTGTAGGAAGCCATCTGACTTCGACCCTTGCCCCTTGGTTACCGAGGGGCCTGGTCGCTTGGATTTTGTCCTCTGCTGCGGCCCCCTT
The DNA here is from genome assembly GCA_018398765.1 of Chromera velia. Taxonomy (NCBI): domain Eukaryota; family Chromeraceae; genus Chromera; species Chromera velia. The sequence goes on along the minus strand of JAHBMJ010000113.1, from coordinate 61,303 downwards.
GGGAAACCACCTGGCAGCTGCCCTACCGACACCCCAGCACCTGCGTGAAAAGCCCTGCAGGTGAATCCGCCGGACTTATACCGCAGGGGAGGAAACTGGGTTGCGCAGAACGGCTGGGGGCAGGGAACTGGCATATCGTCCTTGGGACATTCGGTTGTCCAGTGTTTGACTTCGAGGGTTCTCGGAATTGGGTGAAGGGGCTGGTTCTGATTCTCCTTCTTGACGTGGAGATCACAGTACACGTAGAACGGATCACTGCTGTTTCTGCTATTGTTAAACAGTCTTCTATGGCCATGACGTGTTTTTGGGTGCATGAGCGAAAATTGAGCTTCGCAAAGCTGACATGGACAAACTGCAGCCCCGCGAGAATAGCTGGCTGACGGGCTGGCTGGAGATAGCTGGAGTCACTGCTGTGCCGTGGCCCCCAAGCCACGGTATCTGTAGCCTAAACCGAAAGGAAAAAAGTAAAGGTGAGCCCCGCCCTCTACACCGAATTTCGCACGCGCGCCACTTACGTACTTCCTCACATTTCGGGTCGCAAACGCCTTACGGGACCGCGCAGTAAAAATTTTGCGCATGCATGTCATTGATTGAAATGATTGAATTCGACCGCCTCTGAGGTCTGAATTCAGATGCGCTATCAGATACGCTGTTCGACAGCTTTGTCAGACTTTGTAATGTGGGTGAGCAGATGAGGGAAATCTTTAACTTAATGACGGACGTGGGCGTGACAGTGAGTGAAAGCTGGGTGAAAACACTACTCTTCAAACGCCGTCTCCGCGCGTCTCAATCTGTCTGTTATGAGTTTCATATTGTTTCCGGACTAAACAGATCTGCCTTTTGGTCAGGTCTCTACCTGTCCTGCTCCAAGGAAAGGTGAGTGGTCAATCTGTTCCTGTCTTTGTATTCCTCCTGTTTATTTGACTCCATAAATGAAAGGGAGACAGTCAGAGACAATCTGCTAGTAAGCATATGCAACTCTCTGCCGCAAGCGAGCTGTTGAACCCGGGCGCCTATGGCTTTCCTCTAGCTCTATTCACCCTGTTTGAGCCTGCCATACAATATATGTGATTTCCTATCTGTACTAACTTTAGGCTGTGAATCCTTGTGTCTTTGAGTAAATGGATGAATGAGTAGGCGTGTTGGGTTTCCGTGTCCGTCTACATGTCTGTCTTAAAATATCCCCCCGTTGCTGTCCACGATACTCGTTTCGATGCACGGTGCCCCTGTGGATAAATTTTTCCGGTATTTATATGCGTGGATGCCAGTCTGTGATATGGTTTTATCTTTGTGTGCTCTGTCCGGCTTTCTTCGTTCCACATTTTTCTGTGTCTCTTAGGCTATGTGTATATTGAAATTCATCTCTTTTGAGTGACTGGGTACACATTGATTGAGTGCAGGAGTGCTGAGACTCTGAGGAGAAGCGCAAAGGCGAAAGACTGGCTGACTGACTGGCAGTGCCTGACTGACTAACTGACCCACTGATCGACTGGCAGCGACAGACAGTCACAGTAACTGACTATTTGTCTGTCTTCTAGGTCTGTCTTGCTGTCTGTAAAAAAATTCCCCTCCCCTAGAATGAAAATATGGCCTGTTTGCCTGCCTGCCCACCTGTTCGCCTGCCTACTTATCTGTCTGCTTCTCCGTATGTTTGTCTGTATGACATTGTATGTAGGTGTATGCATATGTATATGAGACCAGGAGGCACAGAAAGAGAGAGAGAGAGAGAGAGAGAGAGAGGGAGAGAGAGACAGAGAGAGAGAGAGAGAGAGAGAAAGAGAGAGAGAGAATGTGGGTAGCTTGTGCTTCAAGGCTCTAGTAGGACTACATCCATGATGTATTTCATTGTGTTAGCCTTTCTGCCTCGTGTGTTTTTGTATGTATGTGAGAGCTTCCTCTGAAAGGCTCTGTAATATTCCCGCTCCACTCTACTGCAGAGCCTGTGTATGTTAGTGTGTATGGTTGTGTCTCGGTGTGTGTTTGCCTGCATATTCCTTTGTATAACCACCAGGCGGTGCACCGAGGTCTGCTTACTTGAAATCACACTCAAAACTCTCTGGGTTGCTTGCCTGCTTTGGGGTCACTGCCCAGGGCCACTGCCTCTTTTTGCACTGCACAATTTTGAATGTTCTGCGTATCAGTCTGTGAATGAAATGAAAGCCTTAGAAACTTTGAAGGAAAGGGAACATTCCTTAGCACGTCCTTATCTGATCTTCCGTTCTCTTTCTTTCTCTCTCTCTCTCTCTCTCTCTCTCTCTCTCTCTGTATGTGTGTGTGTGTGTGTGTGTGTGTGTGTGTGTGTGTATGTGTGTATATGTGTGTGTCTCCGTCCGTGCGTATGTGATCTATACCTGTGCGAGCTTGTCAGTTTGAGTAATGTGCGTACTTATGTATGCGTGCGATGTAGCAGTGAGAGTGTGAACTCTCTCTCTCTCTCTCTCTCTTTCTCTCTCTCTCTCTGTACGTGAGTGTGTGTGTGTATGTGTGTATGTGTGTATGTATGTGTGTGTGTGTGTGTGTGTGTGTGTGTGTATGTGTGTATGTGTGTGTGTGTGTATATGTGTACATGCGCACGTTAGCAGACAGGTGGCAGACGAAGACTCATGATCAGGGAGAGATAGAGAGCGAGAGAGGGAAAGAGCCAGATGGATGTACAGTTCTGCATAGGAGAAAGAGATCGAGGCTGATGTACCCAGACTGAAGTAGAGAAACTGACAGTGTCTCAGACAGACAACAAGATTGAGAGACAAAGGCTAGGACAAAGGATGAAAGATAATGAAAGAGTAACTATTGTGTAAGTGATGCAGACATATATGCAGACACTGTAATACACTGTCAAAGACTAGGTCAAATACTGTTGGCTCACTGCTTCCTGGTCCTCAGACCGTCCTTCGTGTCTGGGGCCTTTTTACAGATACCTTTACTGTGTTTTCGTATCGAACCTAATCGAGTTATTAGTGTATTGAGAGATCACGTTAACTAGAAAACGAGTCAATCATTCTCTAGATTATCATTTTTTCCTTTTTAAAAATGTTAGAAAAAATATGGCAAATTAGTTTTATAAACTCAGGTAAAGAATATGTATTGTAGACAGTTTGCAGATCGATTTGCTATAACTATAAGTAAGAATTTCAGACTAATTTTTAGTCGTATTTAGGCCTTCATACGCGATAATGCGCGACCCCCGGTTTCCCCCTTTCAACGGGGCCACGGCATGCTCCGCAGGAGCATTAAATATTGCTTTATTAATAATGATTAATAATTGCTGTTTGAACCCCAACCACCCTTCCGGCGTCTTGAACGGGCCGCGAGTCGTGCCCGTCGTTCTATTGGAGCATGCAGATGTTTCACAGGCAGGCCGAGATGTGGGCCGATCGATCGTGTGCTCAGCGCCAGGACCTGATATGACCCGGTAATCACGTACGTGACTGTTGCTCCAAAAGTTCCTGTCTCCTCAAATTTTTCGTACAGGGGTCTTCTGATTCTGATGCTTCCTGGCCCGCATTCTGATGGCGCACCCTCATGGTGCATCGTGGCAAAACCTGGTCAGAAGAAGCGCCCACCGGGAGCGTGTCTGAGGATGTGCATGCACGTCTCTGCTGAAAGAGACATCTCCGATCTTCCATGTGTAATACATACTTGCAGGTCCTGGTCTCGCACCTCTTCCAGGCAAGAAGCTTCCTTGTGAGGTCCACAGGAGAGGCAGGTCAGGGAAAGGGGGCTCTCCGTGGTGCTCCTACCGCCAGTCCAAGTCTCTTCCTGATCGCTCGCTTGGGAATGTGTGGGGTGGCTATTTCATTTGTCCCTGTTCCTGCAGGTGTACTTGGGGCACGTTGTGCAACTACTCGCACGACCCCGCCATCCTCCAAAGCATTCGCGTGAGGTTCCGCTGCCTTTTCTCACTGAGGCATTTTGCACTTTCTCCGTTCGCTCTTCCTCCCCTGACCCACCCCGCTTTTGCCCCTTGCGTGCTTCTCCCTGTCTCTCATAGAAGCCCCTTTCCTTTATTTTCGCCTCGACTGTGGTTCCTACCCCCCCTCTGTGTGGCTGTGCATTTAGAGTGTGTGTGTGTGTGTGTGTGTGTGTGAGAGAGAGAGAGAGAGAGAAAGAGAGAAAGATGAGGGCATAGCACAGCAGATACAATGTGGCGGGATGGAAAAAACCGTCGGCATGATGGGGCATAAGTCTGTCTCTTCTTTGCCCTTTTTCAGATGAAACTGTGCCGTCACATCGAGAAGAAAGGCCATTTTCGACAAGGAGACTTGTGCCCCGACAACCACGACCCCTCTACCCACCCGTGCTTTTATCACCATGCCCTGCGTAAGTGTTGGATTTATGTATTTGGGGGCAGTTTTGTAGACCACGAGCTGACAGCACAATACGTTGGTTTTCGTTTGTTGTGCCCTTGCTCTTTGAGAAGCGACAAATGGGCTTTGCTCCGGGCGAACGAATCGAAAGGAGGAAAAAGGAACAAAGGAAGAATTCAGCCTCAGCCCCTGCGCGTGTCTGCTTCACCATTCATCTGTCTGCCGGCCAGTCTCTCTTTCTGCAGTCTATTTTTCTGCTTTCCAAAAACCAGTCAGACTGAGTGAGTGTAAAAAGAGAAGAGATGGATCGCAACCATAGTTTCCGCACCCTCCAGCTTTACTTTTGGCAAAAAACTCTGTACGTCCCCTCTTTCGTCTCAGTCCCTCTGCGTCTGCGTCCTGCCCAGTCAATCGTTTCTCCTCTACATCGTCTTCTCTGTTCCTGCTCTTCTGCTTTTTTTGTCTCTGTCTTTCTGGCGCTGCTTGTTTCTCTCTCCCCTGTGTCTCTCCTTGCCTTTCCTTCTCCCTGTGTGAGTGTGTCAGACTGTGTGTGTGTGTGTGTGTGTGTGTGTGTGTGTTTTGTGTTCCCGCGAAGAAAAGCAGAAGGAAGAAACAGTAACAACAAAGAAGATGAAGATTGGGATCTCAGTGGGTCGATCTGCCCCTCCATTCGTCGATCCATCCGTTTGTCTGTCCGTCAAACACTTCCATGCAGAAGAAGAGAGAGAAGAAAATGGTGTGTCGGTCTGTCGATCTGCTTGACTGTCTGACTGTCTGCCTGCCTCTTAGGCAGTCCATGCTTGCTTTTAGAACCAACAGGAGGTCTGTCTTTTTTGCCTCTCTCTGTCCATGTTTCTGTTGGTCCTCTCTCTGCACTGCAGTTGCTGAGCGCTTCATGCCCTTTGTGACAGTCACACTAATGGAGCTCTTTGTGTTTGCAAGAGGATTAAATATTGCGTCATGACTGACATGCAGGACCCCCGCGCGACGGTTCTTGCAAGGATGGCAGAAAATGTCGTTTCTCCCACGAAGAGCTCACCACGGACATCCAACGCCGATGGTTTGTTAAGTTGTACCGGGGTAAGCTGGCCCATCATTTGAGATTTTATGGAGAAGAGGAAAGCTGCTCCCATGAGAAGTGTTGGTGGCGGTCTTTGCACGAAGAAAATGTGAGGAAGAGGGAGGGTGAGGCTCATGTCATGCAGATATACGAAGAGGAGATGCAATCAGACAGGCAGCCCTTCCATCAAGGCTCAGATGATCAGACCGCATCTTCTGGTAGTAGAGGCGATGGTGGAGAGAGAAGGAAACGGGGATCCGCGGGAGGTAATGCGGAGAAAGAAGGGGAGAAGTCTGGGGGGGGTGCTAAAGGCGGTGAGGGTGACCACGATCCCAAGAACCCTCCCGATTCACCTGGGGAGAGCGCCCCGTTCAAACAAGGAGCAGGTCCAGTTCCAGACCCGCTCCTCAACTTCGCTGTTGCGGTGAGTCTCTAATCTGTTGCCGTCCCTTTTCCCTCTGTTCCCTTTTTTGTTTCTTGCCCGTATGGCTTTCCTTTTACTTGGCAAGTACGAGAGTCTCCCCTCATTTTTTGCTGTCTTTGCGAGCTCTCAGTCGGTAGGTTTCTCTTCAAGTGATTGCATGGAATAAAGATTCAGCTTCAGCACCTCCTTCTTTTGGTGCCAACCAAATGTCTGCTCACATGCAGAGCATCGATCAGTCGACAGGTGAACTGATCCAAACCGATGTTGCTGGTGCCGATTCTTCCATGGCCTTGGTCAGGATTTTCAAGGAGAGCAATCCAGAGCTTCTGGTCAGTCCACGCACGCAGCTTCTCTCTTGCTTTTTCACTAACTCACCCGCTCACTCACTCACTTTCACACACACGCGCGCACACACACACACACACACAGAGAGAGAGAGAGAGAGAGAGAGAGAAAGACAGAGAGACACGCACAGAGAGAGAGAGAGAGTTCTCTCGTGACCCACCTCTCTTGCGGACCTGTTGAGCAGATATATCTTCTATTGAACTCCACCTCTGCCTGTTTGCTGGACTGAAGCTGTTGATATCCCCCAGACGTATTTCACCTCCCTAGTTCCCTGTCGCAGACAAAGCAAGTAGTGACAATTAAAGAAAAGTGGAGATTGGAAGAAACGTTCTGGGGACACTTGCGTCTGATGAGGCTGTCCAGAAGAAGCATGAATGTACGTCTATTCTGTCAGTTTCTCATATACGCTTGTCAAAACTGAGCTGTGCAGCCGCCGGTGCTCGCAGGAGCTGCTGAGGCGCCCTGTTTCGACCTTTTCGCAAAAGGTCGGTTTTTCTGCAACAGAAGGTCTTTGCGCCTGTCTGCCGGAAAGAATATACTCTGTCTCAGACACTCTGTCTCGCTCAACTCTAACCTTTCGGGCCCCCTGCCCACGCTATTTGATTGTTGGTTCTGTTCTTTTGTCTTTGTCCTTTCTTTCTTTCTTTCTTTCTTTCTTGTCTGTTGTGTTCATGAAGAAAAAGAGGGAGAAGAAGAAACATATAGTCTGTCTGTCTGTCTGTCTGTCTGTCTGTCTTTGTTCTTTCTTTCTTTTTGTCTGTTGTGTTCATGAAGAAAAGGAAGGAGAAGAAGAACAAGCAACATATTGTCTGTCTGTCTGTCTGTCTGTCTGTCTGTCTGTCGTTCTGTCTGATGAAGAAAAGGAGGGAGAAGAAGAAGAAACATATTGTCTGTCTGTCTGTCTGTCTGTCTGTCTTTCTGTCTGATGAAGAAAAGGAGGGAGAAGAAGAAGAAACATATTGTCTGTCTGTCTGTCTGCCTTTCTGATGAAGAAAAGGAGGGAGAAGAAGAAGAAACATATTGTCTGTCTGTCTTTCTGTCTGATGAAGAAAAGGAGGGAGAAGAAGAAGAAACATATAGTCTGTCTGTCTGTCTGTCTTTCTGTCTGGCTGTCTTTCTGTCTGATGAAGAAAAGGAGGGAGAAGAAGAAGAAACATATTGTCTGTTTGTCTGTCTGATGAAGAAAAGGAGGGAGAAGAAGAAGAAACATATTGCCTGTCTGTCTGTCTGTCTTTCTGTCTGATGAAGAAAAGGAGGGAGAAGAAGAAGAAACATATTGTCTGTCTGTCTGGCTGTCTTTCTGTCTGATGAAGAAAAGGAGGGAGAAGAAGAAGAAACATATAGTCTGTCTGTCTGTCTGTCTTTCTGTCTGATGAAGAAAAGGAGGGAGAAGAAGAAGAAACATATAGTCTGTCTGAAAGAGAAACATATAGTCTGTCTGTCGGACCGCCTGTCCACGTTGTTTGATTGTTGGTTCTGTTCTTTTGTCTTTGTTCTTTCTTTTCTTTCTTTTCTTTCTTTATTTCTTTCTTTCTTTCTTTCTTTTCGTCTGTTGTGTTCATGAAGAAAAGAAGGGAGAAGAAGAAACGTATAGTCTGTCTGTCTGTGTCCAAGAGAGGAATGATGGAAACAAAAGAAACTGTATAGTCTCCCTGTGACAGAGAGACCCAACAAGAAGAGAAAGTCGACTGGTCTTGGGTGTGCTGACTTCGGAAAAAGAAAAAGGGAACCCCAGGAGAAGAAAGTTCTTGTTGACATCGTGACAGACTGTATGACGGATTTTTTTCTTTTTTTTTTTCTTTCTCTACAAACAAAAGGAAGAACCCCCATCATCACCGACCCACACAGAACACGAGAGGATATGAAACTAAACGATCCGGCTCAGATAGAAGAAAAGTGGAAACGCAATTCAAGGGGCAACCCTGCGCTGGGCGAAAGGGGAGCCACAGGATGTGTATAGAGGCTCTGTCCAAGCTCTGGCTGTGCGTACAAGACAACAAAGAAAGAAAGAAAGAAAGATGAAGGCAAAAGAAAGGAAAGGAAAGAACGAACGAGAAAAGGAAGACAAAGGAAGTAATCACATATTTTTTCATTGCGTGAAAGCTGACTTTCCATCTGGCTGTCTGTCTTTCTTTCTTACTTTCTGTCTGTCTGTCTGTCTGTCTGTCTGTGTGGTTTGTCTGCTTCCAATTTGACAATGGGTCAAGAGAAGGAAGGAAAGGAAGACAAAGAAAGAACAGAGAATCCGTCTGTCTGTCTGTCTGTCTTGTCTGTCTGCCTCCCTGCCTTCCTGCCTACCTGCCTGACTGTCTGTCTCTGTCTGTCTGTCTGTCTCTGTCTCTCTGAATGAGGGGAAGATAAGAAACCGTATAGTATTGTCTGTCTGTCGAAAAGAAACCATTTAGTCCCTCTGTCTGTCTACCTGCCTGCGTCTCTGTCTGTCTCTGCCTGCCCGCCTGTCTGTCTGTCTGTTTGTCTGTCATATAGTCTGTCTCTGTCTGTCTGTCTGTCTGTCTGTCTGTCTAAGAAAAGAAGGGAGAAGAAGAAACGCATAGTCTGTCTGTCTGTATGGAAGCAGCAGAGGAGTAACGTGTGAACCCAGGGATCACGTGAAAGTCTGTTGGGAGGTTGAGAGGCAAGGGGCGCTTAGCTCTAACCGCTCGGGCCCCCTGCCCACTTTGTCTCAGTTCTTGTGGTGTACCTTTGTCTTTTTTGCTTTCTTTCTGTTCTATCTGTTGGGTCCATGAGAAGAACGAGGGAAAGAAAAGAAAACATATTGTATGTATGTATGTATGTATGCATGTCGAGAAAAAAGAAAAAAAGAAGTCATATGGTCTATCTGTCTGTTCAGGAAGAGAAGCAGGGAAGAGAAGCAATATAGTATGTCTGTCTGTCTATCTGTCAGTCTGTAGTCAGTCTGCTTGCTTGTTTGTCTGTGAAAGAAAGAAAGAGAAAAGGAAAAGAAAGGAACATACAGTCCGTCTGTCTGTCTGTCTGTCTGTTGTATTCATGAAAAAAAGGAGGGAAAGAAAACATATCGTCTGTCCATGGAGAGGAGGGAAGAGCAGCAAGACTGCCTGTTTGTTTGTCTGTTTGTCTGTCTGTCTGTCTTGTCTGTCTGCCTCTCTGTCTACCTGTCTGCCTCTTCTTCAGCATCCCCTTCCGCTGTGTGCCAGAAAAATGAATGTGCAGATTATCATCAACCCGATCGATGTGACATTATACATACCTGCAGGCTGGTGTAAGAGACAGGGCATGTGTTTTTACGATCATTCGCCTTTCAAGGGGCCAGAAGCAGCGCGCGACTTCATATGGAGGTACCGGCAACGCCTGCTAGACCTATTGGAGGAAAACCCGGAGAGCAGAAGAATGTGGTGGTTCGAGATGATGTCTGTCTATGCCCGCGCAGACCGCAACATATCCGCTCATGCACGTCTCCAGTACACACAAGACGAGAGCGCCCACCAGCAATCGGATGCCTCCAAACGTGTTCGGGAGACCGAGCACATGGACGAAAGAAACGGCGTTGGGCTGAAGGTCCCGCGGCGCCCTCACACAGTGAGTCAGACTCCTGTCTTCATGGGACCCGCCTCCCAACTTCCCCAGGTCGTCCCGCCCGCCCTTTCTGGTCATGCCCCACCGCCCCCACCCCCTCCCCCTCCACCCCCAGGCCCTCCCCCGTCGCATGTCAATGCCGTTGGACCAAACCAACAGCAGCGTCTGCACCACTGGCCGCCCCCTCCGCGTGACGGTCCGCCTTCCCCCTCCACCCTCAGGGCCCCCACCGTCGCATGTCGACGCCACTCCCACCAGCAACCAGCGACTGAGCCGCCCGTCGCTCCCCGTTGCTCCATCCCATCAGGAGCGTACCCCAGCTCCTTTCGAACCCCCCGTCTTCAGACCGAAAGCTGGTCGCTCACTGATTGCGCAGCATAAAGAATGGACGGTACAAAAAAACCGGGCCTTGAGTGAGAGACGGCTTCCGGATATTTAAATCACGTCTGAAAACAACTCTATGTATTGATTCGAGTTCTCGACTGATTAGTTACTCGGTCCTGCTTTTGCAGTAGGAAGTGAGGAGTACCGCAGCAGTTCTCCCAAATTCTGCTTGATCTGTCTGACCCCGTGTTCCCCCCCCCTTCCGTTGTTAACGCAAATACTTGAAAAGCTGCATGTCTCTTACTAACAGTACACACACACTGCCCTGAACGCACTCCATTTGTGAAGTCTCTCCACAAGACTTTTTAATTTTCAGAACTAGTTTCAGAATGCTGTTAGTATAATATATGAAGTATTTAAAGTTGGTTTACTAGTAGCTAGTGTTTTGAACTATATATAAATTCTGACTAATTACCACCTTAATTCATAGCCTAGTTCATAGCACTATATACAGGGTTGCCAATTTTTCCGGTGGTAAAGCGAGCTGATTACCGGTCAACCGGTAATTACCGGTAGAGTGACCAGGCACCGGTAAAAAGTTTGGTAAAGGCTGTAAAGATAAAGTATAATTCAAAAGCATAGTTTAAAAAATCTATTTACGATAATAAACATTTTTTAAAGCATTTTGAGTTATTTGTTCGTTCATTTATACGGTCTTAGACTAACTAGGTTTGATAGTCATTTACATGTTATAAATTAAGTTATCTATGGTTTAAGTGAGACACTAAAGGGCAGCCATGCTGTTTTAAATGATAAAACTAGAAAGATGGATTGTTATTGGCCTCAGTAGCATCTCAGTAGCGTGTTGACGACCAAAAACGGTACACAATCGGCATAACTCGCCTCCACCAACACTTTTGTGGGCCGCCACACTATATTTATAGGCACCATGCAAGTGTGATGCAACAAATCTGACAACCTCGAAGGTGAGCACGTCCTGTCAAAAAAGGTTTTCACGTCTTAAGGCCAGGCCACCTGCTAGCTGCCTCTTTACCTCTGCAACGACTACCGCTTCCGGTTCATAGACCTCTGAACCAGGCAGACAAGTGCAGACAAACAACATGTTGGAGATTGCGTCCGGGGTCGATTAACGCCGGCCTTTCATGGCCGCGGTCCCAGGGACTTCGGCCTGGGCTCAGTGCGCTACAAGCTATGCATGCAAATCTGCAACACTACATATTGTGCATGTACCGTATAGGAGAAACTGATCGATCCACATTGACTTATTCAAGGAGAGGCGCATTCGCTCATCCTCTCCTCCCCGAACTCTGTTCTGACACGTGAATTCCTTATAAATCAGTGTGTCAGTCTCTGATTTGTTACCACTTTGTTGTCAAGATGAACTTTGAAGACATGAAAAGCTTTTTCAGGGGCTTACTCAATGATGCCCTTGAACCGATCAGCGCTGAAGTATCCAGACTTAGTGCAGAGTTGGATCGAAGAGATGCTGCGCCTCCAGGCCAGCGGGAGGAGAGAGTAGAAGACTCGCTAGACAGATGGATTCCACCTAGTCGAACCAGTGCCGCAGTGGCGGAGAAGAAAGAAAGAATTTCCCCTGTTTCTCTGTTTGCGCCTGGAGCCGTTCAGGCTCAGAAAGTCCGAAAGCCCTTCGACGCCGTGGTTTTCTTCTCGGACAAGGACCCGTCTCCCTCCCACTCCAACTCGTCTGATGTGAGTGGATCTTCCAATGCGTCTTCTCACCACTCTGCAGCTCAGAGAGTGGGTTCCGCATGCAGGAAGAAGAGATCGTCGAAGCAGTCGAAGAAAGTGGACCTGACCGCCTGCCCGAAATTCGCTGGAAAGAAGGAGATTGTCGACTTTGCGTCGCAGTGGGGGGAGTTCTCCAATGTGCACCTACAGAGGAAGCACTTCCAGTCGACAGAGGAGTGAAGATCCAACATCATCGTCGCGCTGAACAAGACAGGAAGTGATGCTTGGGCCTTTAGGAGAGATGTAAGGAGATGGAGATGGAAGCGGGTGAACCCTGAGGATATTGTAGAGAAGATGAAGCAGGAGTATTCCTCGACCCTGCTGGCGATGCAGCTAGCTGTGCAGGAGTGTGTGCAGGTCTTCCCATGGCTCCTCAACCACCGTGATCGGAACAGTCGTGTCGTCATCCCAAGCGGTGTGGTGCTGTCTTTCGTGAAGATCGACCAGAGACTCGAGGATCTCCTCCTCGATTCTGACGACGCGGAGTGGGAGATCGCAGATCCCGCCAAGGTCATCATGATCGTCAACGCCCTCACGGATAACCAGCGTATGAAGCTCGTCAACTCCCTCAGATCAAAACTTCCTGGATTGGGGGGGCAGCTGGATCTCAGACAGATTGACTATGCCACTCTAAAGAAGGAGCTCGAGTGGTTTGCGTCCTTTGATCGAGATGCAGAGATCAAGGCGAGACAGAGGCAGAGTGGGGGCAGAGAGAGAGCCTTCAGAGGCCAGCAGAGACGGGGTCGGGGATCTGGTGGATTCAGAAATCAGGGGAACAGACAGAATGGTCAGCGCTCCTCCCAGCAGTCTCCCCCTCAACAGCAGCAGCAGCCGTGGGGACCGAAGAGGTGCTGGTGGTGCTAAGACACGAGCCACTTCGAGAAGAACTGTGCGTGCAAACGTGCAGGGCAGCCCAGAATCGAGCCTCGCCCTTGGGTTCCCCCTCCCCCCAGCGAAGATCCCAACAGAAGCCAGTAGCAGCAGTCTTCCTCGTCCTTTTCTGGGGGACAGAGAGGGAGATGACCACACTCGGGGGTGCAGAGTGCAGCGCATTTCCCCGGCGTGTGGGTTTCCAATCGCTTTGCATTGCTTACTGAAGAAGAGGGGGAGAGCCGTCCCGGGCAGGACGTGACAAAACTGCGACCACACGCTATGGGGCGTGCAGGTGGAGCGAGAGGGGGTGGAATGAAATGGGTGGTGAAGAAGCCGGTGGTTGATTCTGGATGCAGCCGGCATTTCTTTGGCAGAGACGTCAAGTCCTATGTGGTTGAGGTGAGGGAGACGGGCAGTAAGTTTGTGGGGGTTGAAGGAGACGTCGTAAGAGCAGAGAGCGACGTGACTGTGGATCTCCCTGGAGTCGAGTGTATGGATGGACGTAGGAGGACAGCACGTTTGGATGGAGCTTTCTCTCGGTCTATGCCAGTCTCTCTTGTGAGTGTGCATGGTCTCCGCTTGCAGAAAGTGCATGAGCCATTCTGAGTGGAGCTCCCTGAAAAAGGGGGTGGCAGTTTTCGTGCGCGTGTGAAAGAGGGGGAAGGCGTTCTGGTTTTGAGTGTGCATGGGGGGGTGCAGTCAAAGAGTCCGGCAGTGAAGCATAGCCCCCTTTGTATGTGTTTGAACGTAGATAGAAAGGATAGACCTCTTGCACGTGAGTAGACGTTTTTGCAGCACGGAGGTCAGAAAGGGGCCCCGCAGGTTAGGTGCGCATCAATCGCGGAGGGTGAGCTTCCCTTCTGAAGGTCAGATGAGTGCAAGGGAGGTTTTGATGTGGCATAAGAGATTTGGGCATGCGACTGGTGTGCGACTGTATGAAACAATGAAAGAGAAAGGCATTATGTCGCGTATGAGCAGAGAGGTATGTGATCAAGTGAAGCATGTATGCAGACAGTGCAAGTATGTGAATGCTGTGATGCATCGTATTCCTCAAAAGAGCCAGGAAGGCGTGCAAGGAAAGGAATTCAATGAAGTCATTTATCAGGATGTCATGTTTTTACCTGGTGGTACCCCTGTGTCTTTGATTGTCGATGCTGCAACTCGTTTTATTTTTGGTATGGTTCTGCTTTCGAAAGGGAAGGCAGTAAGACATCTGACTACATGAGTAAGAAGATAGGAGAGACTGGGTGAGAAGCTGAAAGTCAAAGGAAAGCCTGCAACGGTTTGCACTGACAACGGAAGAGAATTTATGGGTGAAAAGAAGGGACAGTACGAGCATGTGTGTGATCAGGAGTCCATCTTTCATAAGAAAGGAAGCATCTACACTCCCCAGTCTCAAGCGTAAGTAGAGAGAATGAATCGTACAGTAAAAAGATTGCTCTGGAAGTTGCTTGCGGATTTGAATTTGCCAAAATATTGTGCGAAGTGGTTGTTGAGTGGTGTGATTGATTCTTTGAATGAATGACATTGTGTTTCGTCTGCGATGGGTAAGTCGCCTAATGCGTCTGTGTTTGGTGTTAAGGCTGCTCGTCTCATTTCCCCCATCTCTGTTGGTGATCGTGTTCTTGTGACTGACCCTTGTCCGATTCCCTCTTCTGCTGTGCCTGTCAGGGGAAAGGAAGGGTTCTTTGCTAGAGTCGAAAGCGACTCTGTCGTGTGTGTTCTTGTGAAGACAGACAGTGGGAAGGGATGGAGACCTTTGCGTGTGCATCCAAGCGCTGTGTCTTTGATTGAATGGTATGGTTTGAATGTGTCATCTGACTTTTTGAATGGAGTGTCTGAGTCAGCAGCTGCACCTGCTGACGATGTTGATCGTTTTTCCGATTTCGATGTCGATGAAGACAGAGAAGTCGATGTTCTTGCTGCAGGGGGTGCAGACCCTGAAGCTGTTGTCTCCTCCTCCAAGTCGCAGGCAATCTTTCCCGACTCTGTTCCGTCAGCGGCCGTCAGGCAGCTGGATCATGTTGTGGGAGAGTCTGTGTCTTCTGTTTCTGCACCTGTCCCTTTCCCTCCTCCATTTGCAGCAGGCTCTCAACTTCAGGCAGGCTACCTGGAGTTGCGAAGTCAGCAGCAGGGGGGAAGGTGGAGAGAAAAAGGAAAAGCAGTCAGGGCAGGGTCGCGAACCTGTTCAGACAGCGCAGCCAGCAGAAAAAGAGGGAGAAGGAGAAGTCGTCCTGCCAGACATTCTAGATGACGATTCGTTGTTTGGCCTCAACTTGCTTGGGGAGTCTGGGGGGGCCGCAGCCTTGGCTAGCTTTCTTGCACGTGAAGGAGAGCAGGAAGGCAGCAGAGAAACGGAGGGAGTGCAGGAAGCACAGGATGATAAGAAATTGCAGCGAGCACAGGAAGGGAAGAGGGTGCAGGTAGCATAGAATGATAGTAAGGAGGGTGAAAAGAAGAAAGTGAGGAGAGAAGGAAATGGATTCAGGAAGACGCCACAGAGACTTGTGGTGGATAAGAAAGTGGTCGACCAAATGATGAAGCATGTAAACCCAAGGAAGGGGCACATTGATGCAAAGGAAGAGGAGGTAGAGAAAGGCCTCTTTAATGAAGCGATGCGAGGGGAATTGAAAAGCTTTGAAGAGAATAAAGTGTTGAAAATAAACGGAGTAAGAATACTATAGAAGAGAAGAGCAATGAAAACCAGATGGATGCTGACATGGAAGATGAAAGGGAAAGAGAGAAAGCCGAAAGCCCGTCTTGTGTGTAAAGGATTTCAAGATGACCGAAAGAACGTTGAGACGTACAGTGGGACAGCTGCTTGGTGGGCTCTTTTGGTTTGCTTTACGTTTGCATCCAGTCAGGGGTGGACGATCAGTAAGTCAGATGTGCGCACTGCGTTTCTGACTGCATCCATTCATGATGAGGTGTTTGTGCAGCTGCCAGGACGCGTCCCGACGGGTTCCCCGGAAGGATTCGCACCTGGAGTTATCGGTCAGCTAGAGAGAGCCATGTATGGATTAAAAGATGCCCCTCGTCTGTATGGAAAGCATTTTAAACGGATTGCAGCAGAAGAAGGATGGGAGGAAATCGTTGAGAGCATCTTTGTATTGAAAGATGAAGAGAAGAAGGTGAAAGCAGTGATGGCTGTTCACGTTGATGATTTGCTCATTTTTTCTGCTGACCCTGCTCGTGACTTTGAACCTTTGAGACAACGTTTGAAGATGGATGAGCCAGAAATTCTCTCTGCGGGGGGTGAAATGGGCTACACGGGTTTGGAGGTGAGAAAGAATGAAAGCGGGTTTGAGATCAGCCAGGAGGCATACTTGAAGTCCATTCCTGTTCAGACAGACGATTTGCCTCGCAAGTCTCTTTCCCTTGAGATGCTGAATGAAGAGAGGGAAGAAAAGAAAGAAGAAGACCTGGTTGCGGTGATGATGAAAGTAATGGGTGTGCTTGGTTGGGTGTGTCAGACGTCTGCCGATCTTGCTTTTGTTTTCAGTGAGTTATCTCATTACAGTTCCCGCCCGACTGGTTCAAAGCTTGTTGTTGCTTTGCTTG
Organism: Chromera velia; assembly: GCA_018398765.1. Taxonomy (NCBI): domain Eukaryota; family Chromeraceae; genus Chromera; species Chromera velia. The sequence goes on along the minus strand of JAHBMJ010000113.1, from coordinate 45,084 downwards.
CCCTCATTAGAGCTCGTGAAAAGAACGACAGTTTGCGCTTTGTGGGCGTGATTGATCCAAAGCTTGCTTTGTTTGTGGATGCTGCGTATTCTCTTTCCCGTTGTGAAGGAAGAGGGGGCTTTGAGGCTTACTTGGTTGACAAAAAGGAAAAGATTGAGGGAATGAGAAGAACGAATCTGGTGGCATGGAAGAGCAAACGAATCAAAAGGAAGTTGATTTCTTCGACCTCTGCAGAGCTCTATGCGCTTGTAGATGGTGTGAAACAATCTTTTCAATGGAAGCGTCTTGCAGAGGCGTTGTGGATGAAGCCGCTGGAGGTAGAGATTTATACAGACAGCGCTCCTCTCATGGAGCAATTGGAGAGTGGATATTCGAAGCGAGAGCCTCGAATGGATAGATTGTTCAAATATGTGCAGCAGGAGCTGAGAGCGTTGAAGGCGCGGGTGCTTTGGGTTTCTACTGATTGGCAGCGGGCAGACAGACACACAAAGTACAAATTGGAAAAGGAGAGGGGAAGTCAAGCGCCTCAGGTTGAAGTGAAGAAGGAAGGGCATATAAAGAGAGGAATGGTAGATTTCGCAAAGACATGTCGATCAAAAGCAAAGAAAAGAGGTGACTCTCCTGTGAATGTTCGAGTCGGGGGGTGATTGTTGGAGATTGCGTCCGAGGTCGATTAATGCCGGCCTTTCACGGCTGTGGTCCCAGAGACTTCGGCCTGGGCTCAGCGTGCTACAAGCTATGCATGCAAATCTGCAACACTACATACTGTGTATGCACCGTGTAGGAGAAACTAATCGATCCACATTGACTTATTCAAAGAGAGACGCATTCGCTCATCCTCTCCTCCCCGAACTCTGTTCTGACACGTGAATTCCTTATACAACATATTTTTAAAAGAATCTTATTTCGATTCCTAAAAGTGTTAAAAACGTTGAAAGAAGTCTTTAAAACTAAAGAATAGGAGTTGCGTCGCAAGTGAAATTTTTTTTTTGAAGCTTCATTTTTTCCTCATTTTTTTCTGGTAAAACTTAGGTAAACGGAGTCCATTACCGGTAATCCGGTAATTACCGGTAGAGAGGGGTCCTTACCGGACAAAAAAACAACCCTGACTATATATTAATTAAAGCTAAGGGCTAGTTAGCGCTTATACTAAGGTTCATACTGTAAAGTTCTAAAAAAAGAAAAAAAGAAAGTTTGTTTGAGTTTTACATATGTCAAGCTTTATTACCTAGTTTATTACTAGCTTTATTAGGATGATCAACATAGTCGATGGGCAATATTATGTTTTTTATAGGTGTCTTTTAATGTTTAAACCATGTGTTTGCACTAGACAATCCATATAAAACCAGTTTAGTCAATAGTTTGACCACTAGGTGAATAACACAACTTGAATCGAACCTTTGATGGAGATTCGATTTTCATTTATAAATTTAACATAATTTAACAAAGTTCTAAAAAAACAAAGAAAGAAAGAAAGAAAGAAAGCTAGAAAGAAAGTTGGCCCGAGTTTTTGTTATTTCTAGCGTTTTTGAAGACTTTACAGTATGAACTCTAACACTTACATTGATTCTAACATTCGTTATAATTTTTGACTCCTAGATATGTAGCAATGACGCCAATGAGGGCATCAGCTTTTTAATTTGACGTCTTTGTTAAGAAGAAGCAAGAAGTATAGCAATCAAATAATTTATATAGACTATTAGTAGCAACTAACTAGGGAACTAATCAATCAATCAGTGACCTCCTTGAACCTTACTACCACTTGAAAGTTCAAGCCGCATTTTTGGATAAGCTTGAAAGTCCGCGCCGCAGGTGCAGATCATTTACGATGTCTTAAAAACCAAAGCCGCATATCTGGACAGTGTCTTGAGTCTTGACTGTCTACGCCGCAGGCGTGGACGGTCTCTTAAAAAACAATGCTACAGATAGAGATCATCTTGATTATATTTTTTCAAATGGCACTTAGGTTCAGGGAGGTTCAATGAGTCATGCAGTGAAGTAGGTAGTGACTAGCCTAAATTATCATGAGTCTAATATCACGTCTAATATCTTAAAACCTGAAGCTAGTTCAGACCTAGAAAATAAATATGCATTTTAATCTAAATTTTATAGTCTTAAACATTTTAGATACTGATTTATACATTCACATTCATTAGACATTGACAGTTTAAAGCTGACTGTTGATTGAGTTTATCGGTTTTGTGAAATTTAATTATGAGCAAGCTTTTCTTTTCGAACATGAATTTTGAGTGATGTATCTCCGACCTTGGACCTAAATCGATCATACCCCTCAGCTTTCCTCGCTCCCAGCCCTCTTGCGTTTATATATCCGGCGGCCGTCTTGTTTTAATTACTTTGCGCACAAGGACACTCGGGGGACAGTAGTGACGCTTGCATTTCCTGTCCCGACGGCGCAATCGATCTACAGTTTTGCACCAATTTCTGCCCCAAATCTGGCAACCTCATTGAGTCAGTCCGCAGAAACTATGCACGCTTTGAATGGATGAAACCGCCCGCCCTTCCCGCACTGCAGCCAGTCACACAGCTTGGCAGTACTTTTTCAGCCGAATGACTGCATGGATGCATACACATGCATTGAACAACACATACAAACAAGGCTGCTGTGAAGGCCATCGAGAGAGACGAGAGAGAGAGATGGAGAAGTATGCAAAATCTTTTTCCTACACGTCATTTTCCTTCACTCTTTCTCCAGAGAGACCCAGCTGACACAATCACAAATGAAGACAGGCCTCCTACCCACCCCTTTCCCTTGTTCCCGATCAATTCCACATCTCTCTGCCCACTGACGCACGCAAAAATAATCCAGCCAGTCACTGCCTCCTCCTATGAGGCAGAAAAGCAAGGGAAAAACAAGTCATCAACCTGATAGAAGACATGCAGAAAGAGAAAGAGTTGGAGGGAGGACGGGGGATAATTCATGAAGTAGAGGAATTAAGGGATGGAGAAGAGAAGATTCCCCCGAAAGAAAATCAGAAAGTCTTCCCAGGAAGGGAGTGACTGGAGAACCTGCATGCTTAGTACTGCAACACACACCTCCCGAAGGAAAGAAAGAAGAAAGAAACAAATTCTGCCGACGAATAGAGAGACAAGTAGACAGACAGACACACTGCACCGAAATCCTAACATTCATTCCCGCCCGCCCAGCAGTCCCTTTCAAGAACCCTGAAACAACTCTGTCTGTCTCTCTCTCTCTCTCTCTCTCTCTCTCTTTCTGAGGCTCATGAAAGACCGCTTCTCCACCCTTTTCGACTGCCTACGCACTCACTGCATCATCAACCTTCATGCATGCCCCCTTGCACCCCAATGCCTTCCCTGCTTCCCGATTTAAGTCTCTTCAACCCCCTCCCGTCAACCCGCCCCAAAGCCATCGATGCCCCCAGCGCCCCCCCCATCCTCTCCGTGACCCCCCAAAGAGAACGGAACCAACGGAATCGACCCCCCCCCGCCCTGCATACCCCCTTGTCCCTGCGAACTAGGGGCCTGGGAGTGCAGGCTTGGGGAGAGTCCTGGAGACGGCAGCTGTCCCATGGGGGGCGGCCCCCCTGGGTGCAGAAGCCCGCCGCCCCCTGTCGGCACACCGCCACCGAGACGAGGAGAGATTCGGTGAGGAGGATTCTGCTGCTGCTGCTGGGAGGGGGCCATGTGGTGGCCTCCGTGGGTCGGCATGCGCTGATGGTGATCCGACTGTCCTCCATGACCCCCGTAGTGCTGCAATGGGGATATCGATCTCTGAGGCTGTTGCGGGGGGCTCTGCTTCAAATGTGCCGCACGTCTGCTGGCATTTGCCGTCTGAGTTGCAAAATTAGTGTCCAGAGAGGCGGAGCCAGAGGAAAAGACCGGAGGGGAGTGACCGGAATGGGATGAAGGCTGCGTGCCGGGGGGCAGAGGGGAGGACAGCCAGGCACCCCTGTGTCCGGCGTGTTGCTGGGTTTGCAGAGGAGACGCAGAGGCAGGAGGACCTTGCATCCCTTGAGTCCCTCCCCGTGGCTGTTGTGCCTGAGATTGTTGACCCTGCTGTGCGGTGTGCTGCTGCTCTTGTTGATGTTGCTGTAAAATGGCTGCCTGCTGGAGGAGTAGCCCTATTTGTTGGGCCTCCCTCGGCGGTGCTGCTGCGAGCAGCTCCTGCAGCTTTTTGAAGAGAGAAGTGGATCTCTGTGCAGGCTGTCCTTGGCCAATTTGTGCCAGGAGGAGCTGCAGCTGCGCACTTAGAGAAGGGACGTAACCGGCAGGGAGGCCACTTTGCCCCTGCTGGCCAGAGGTTCCCGGGGAAGGTGCGGGTGTGGCGGCGGCAGTCGAGGAAGAGGAGGAGCTGCTGGAGGCAGAGGAGGATGCGGACCCTCCTGCTCCTGTCTGCCTCCCTGTAATGCTGTCACGGTCGAGCTGCTGCTGCACCGACTGTTGGGGCGGAAGCGGACTCCTCGCCTGCACTTTCCTGCTGTGCTGCTGTGCCCCATCGTTCATCCCCCCCTCTTCCTCCGGAACTCCCTCACCCCCCGGGTTCTGCTGCCCCAAAATTCCTCCGCCTCCATATGCATCCTCTGAGGGGAAAGAGGTTTCACCTCCCCGCAAAGACTGCTGTTGTTGTTGGGAGCGCTGTTGTTGTGCCTGTGTTTGCTCAAAGAGGGCAGCGGAGGTTGCACTCGAGGCTGTTTCCCCTGCCTGGTTGCTCTGGGAGTGCAGCTGTTGGTGTTGGAATTCACCAGAGGAAACAGAGACAGCATCACCTGCCTGCTGCTGCTGCTGCTGTTGCCACAACTGATGCATTTGTCTGACCGCCAACAACTGCTGAGCAGGAGGAGGGGACGGCAACCCCACTCCACCCCCTGCTCCACCCGTAACACCAGCTTGCCGCAAAGCGTCAGCAACAGCATCAGGCGCCCCCATATCCGACGCAGCTCTTATGACTCTCTGCTGCTGCTGGTGAGAGAGCACCCCGAGTTGTGTCTGCAGAGGAGAAGGATCTGCCCCTGCTCCTCCCATGGGGGAGGAAGGCCAACTGTGTCCGCCTCCAATCACACCAGCGGACCCTCCATGGGCCGGCCCATCCGATCCTTCCACGTGCAGGTGGTTCAACACTCCCGCCAACGACCCTTGCTCATCCCGGGGGGGGGGGGAGATGCGACCTCGAGACAGAGGTTGCTGCTGCTGTTGTTGGAGACGCGCCACGCCCCCTCGACTACCGCCCCCAACGGGTCCGTTGAACTGTTCAGATGGGGCTGTCGAATCCATCGGACCTTGGTGGACCTGCTGCGTGTAGCTGCTGCTGCTACTGCTCTTCTGTTGGCGGCTGCCATCAGCACCAGTCTGGTGCGCTTGCGAACCCAGAGGGCCGCCGCCACCATCAGCTCCTCCACGGCCTCCCCCTCTTCTGCTATCGTCCCTCCTCCGTTTCACAAATGAACCCCCGAAGACCGGCTCAGTCTCTCGGAGATCCTCCAGAATACCCAGGGTCTGCGTGCGTCAGTGCATGGAGACAGGCATTCGTTCAGTCATGAGAAACAGCTTTTGTCTCTTCTACTTCACAGAGAAACGCATGTGTAGGCCGCAACAGGCGAAGAAAAACTCGACCGAGCTCCTCCGGGAGGGACAACAAGAAAGGGAAAGCGAACAAGGAGGGACAGAGCTTCTTGTATGTAGCTGTCTTTTGGAACAGAGCAACAAATGAAAGAGAAAATAAAGGGGCGGAGAATGACCTAAATTTGACGACGAAAACCACTCACTGTTTACCACAATATTCGATAAAGAGAAAGTCAGTACAAAGAGAAAACAAACAGGCAATCAATTAAGTGACTCACCATCAGACCCCCACGGCGGACCCACTCGTCGTTCATCACATTGGAGTTTTGGTCCACCAACTCTCTGTGCAGTTCCGTTCGCAGCATCGCTCTGCACGCTATCAGAGGGGTCTCATACTCCGCGAATGCACACAACCAGAACCGCCCTGCTGCCGCTATTCCGGTTCCGCTCACGTGATTCCCTCTGCTGGGATCTTCTGAGTGTTGTTGGTCATCGAGAATCTCTGAGACGTCCTCTGTTAACAGGTCGTGGAGGTCTAGGTCCGGACCCCCCCCTGCCTCTGTCGAGGGAGTGGTCGTGAAAGGTCCCGAGGGATGGGGGATCGGCTCTACGCACACGAACAGACGTCGAAGAGGACCGTCGCCCCAGTCAATCAACTGCACACAGAGGGAAGAGAGACAGCATAAATGAGTGTATTTCAAAGTGCGTGGGGGGATTGTGTTGCCGAGTAACAGGCATCCAAGCGGAAGGTCCCACGCTCCCAGGCTGACATGGGCGACCAGCGACACGGATGGAAGTTGACGTTATATAGTCAACGCACGGCCAAATACGGTTGTTCTCCCTGTCTCCACATACATGTTCTGCCTCGGCTTTTTCTCGCTTTCTCTGTCTCTGTCTCTCTGACGATCGAACGAGTGAAGGGAGGCATGCATTCGTCACTGACTTACTGACCTTTGCCCTCAGTTCTGCGTCGGTCACATCTCTCCTCAGATTCCTCACACAGAGGCACATAGAGTCAGATAGACTCACCTGCAATACCACAAAGGAGAGAGGAAAGGGCATGGACGGACATACATGACGAAGAGCATGCATACGTACCTGTACCATGCGTTCACACGTCCACGTGTAGACCAACACATGACACAGGAGAGAGGGGAGAACGCTGCCAACTGCCCCTTTTGCACACGCGAGTCGTTTCTGAGGGAAGGGCGTTGAATGCCAAACTCAAACGTGACGGTGAGATAAAGGCATGAGAGAACACGGTGATCCTTCCCCCCCGAATCTCTGTGTCCTTTTGACCACCCTATTTACTCAAAACAACGCTGGATGCAACTTTCTTTGCTGATCTGACTTTTCTTGCTTCCCAATTGAAAAAGATGCAGTCGACAGCCCGACCGACTGACTGACTGAATGATTGACTGACCACTTCATTGAACTGGAGATGTTTGGGGAGTGCAAGGCCCCGGAGTTGTGCGGGCACTCGCGTCAGGTCTTCCGCACCTCCTCGGTCAGCCCACTGCTGTTGTTCTTGTGCGAAGATTCCGGCAGTGGCTTCCTGTTGCAGCTGCCTCTGCGGAATCCACCTAACTGCGTACTCTCCCTCTCCGCCCTCGACCTCTTCCTGGAGATACCGCTGTTGCTGCCCCCACGCTTCCACGTGCTGGTCGGGAGGCCCCCCGTGAAGAATTTCGTCCCCTCCTGCACAGACGGACGCACAAGCATGCACTGATCCTAACCCGAAGAAAGAAAGAAAGAAAGAAAGAAAGAAAAGAAAGAAAGAAAGAAAGAAAGAAAGAAACGGACTCACTGACTGACTCTGAAAGAAAAAGGAACCTGAAGTCCATCCGACACCATCGATCGAGACTGACCGAAGCAAGAAAACGACTGGAGAACATCAAAATGTAAAAATTAACAAAAAGCCCGTAGCAAAAAAAAACACAGAGACCAAACAGGCAAACTGACAGACAGACCTTCCCCAGGCTCCTGGAGCTGCAGTCGAGGAAGGCTCATACCACCTCCCCCCACGTTCAGCTGCTGCCCTCCTTGATCAGCAGGCATGGACGCTAATTGGGCGATCATCTCCGACGCCGCCACCCGACCCTGTGGGGGGTCCAGCCCAGGGAACGGGGGAGAGGCGACGGAGCGAAGCCGCGCTCCTCTCGTTGCACCCGAAGCACCTTCCATTCCTCCCTCAGTCGTCTCACCGTCTCCCTTGAAGAACGACCGACGGGCCCCTGTACCCGGTGGCCCCTGTCCTGCCCCCCCAGCACTGCTGACAGGTGTGACGTCAGCCCCCGAGTGCGTCTGCAGCATGAAGAGGAGACTTCTCCGGGCGCTGTCTGGATCCAGACGGGAGAGTACCGCGTCTGCATCCGTCTCGCTGCAGCACCAAGACAGACAACATGGGAAGGAGGAATGAATGCGGAAGGGATGCATGGGGCGTGGAGGAAAATCATAAATGATCTAGATAAAAAAGAGGAGAACGCAAGACAAGGAAAGGAAGGCAAAGGAGTGTGTGAATAAACATATATTTCTTCCGATAGATGACTGCCAACAGAGCAGAGCACAACACTTCCACTCGACCCATCAAATCGGACAGTCAATCCGTTTACGCATCAATCACCATTCAGATCTTGAGTGGCCGTGCTCCCCCCCCACACAAAATAAAAATCAAGGGTTGAAGTGACCAAAACAGAACAGAATCGTGGGGACCAACCAACGTGTTCTTGCATCCAGCAAGGCCGATCGAGCAACCCAAGAGAGAGAGATAAAAGGAAATTTACCAAGCACACATCAACCAACGAACCAACGAACCAACCTCAAATGAAGTAGGGTAACCTCGATGCCCGCGCCATCGGGGAGCAGCCGAACACGAAACTCGTCAGGATACGCAGATGCGACCTCGCTGCGGGAGGGAGGGACACGGAAGGGGAGAGGGCAAAAGAAGGAAGGAGATCAGTCTGTCTGAAGAGAGAGCAAATGAATCCTCTGGAAGCAAGACCAAATGAGAAGTGCCGGACTCCAAAAAACTCCTTTCCCTTCCCAGCCTTGTATACCCTTTCCTATCCCCTGAGAGTGGAACCCCCGAGGCAAACTTCACTGCTTTTTTTTGGACCATTTTTCTCTCAGCATGTCAGTACAGTCAGTCACACAGACATGAACCCCCCCCCCCCCCT
>JAHBMJ010000113.1:0-36359 GCA_018398765.1 Chromera velia | reverse complement strand
CCCTCACACACACACATAGAGACAGAGAGGCCAACCACCGAACCAACCAACCTGAGTCTCTGTCCCCATGCCCAGTGCCTCCTGGCCCGATCGTTCCGGTCTTCCTCTCCCCCCTGGCCCTCCCCTGCAGCTGCCGATCCCCCCACGTCGATCGAGGCCTCTCCCCCCATCAGACTGCTGCTGCCGCCTTGGCCACCGGGGGTCTGGAATCCGCCGGACTGAAGCCGTTCGCCTCTCGGTTGGCCCCCTGCTCCTGCGGAGTCAGGAAGGATGCCTGGCGTAGAAACGCGGGAGGCTGACGGGGTGGAAGGGAAAAAGAGACCAGAGAGGTCATCAGGCCCACCGAAGCCCTGAATCAACACACGCCGAGGCTGGAACTTTCTCGAATCTCCGAGGAGACCTGCAGTTGCCGTACTGCCAGATGCTGCTGCAGGCTGGCCACAGGAGAGAATAAAATTCCGAAGGACATTTCGGATCTTCATCAGCACTCTCTGCGACCTCTCATCAGAATGACCACTCGCTGCTGCCTGCGCAGAGCTCACACCCGCAAACGACCTACGACCACCCGGTCGGTCTCTTTCTCTAGGAGCAGTTGCTGTCCCCCCGATTTGCTTGAACGCCTCAAATTTCGCACGAGTGCCCTGAGGTGCACCATGGGGGGGGGTAGAATCCCCAGGCCTCCCTCCCGGCAGACCCCCGATGTCAAATGAACCATCAGCTCCCCCTCCGTAATCCAGAGCTCCCCTCATACCCTCACTGATGCCTCGATATCCCGATACGGTCCCGAAAAGCTGTTTTGCCTGGAGATGGCCCTGAGCAGACTCGTGCCACATGGCCCCTGTCGGGGTCGAACAAGCCTGCGTCGGCTGGCCACTCCCCCCACTTCCACTCCCATTCCCTCCCCCCGAGCGGATACGGCCAGTCGAAGATGCAGCAGAGTTCACATGCTTCAGCCCCGCACCACCAGAAGGATGGGACCCTCCTGCGACAGAGGGTGTGCCTGCAGCGGCACTCAAAGGCTCTCTATCCTTCTCAGTTTGAGGTCCCGAAGACTCGCCTTCCAAAGATGTGGAGACGCGGAGGTGGTGGACCGAATAGGGAGGCTGCTGCTGCTGTTGCGGGTGTCCTTGTTCGGATGGCCCCGGAAAGCTTGGGGCTTGTGGATCGAGGGCTCCCTTCGGCCTGACGGGGGGAACGGCAGGTGAGAGTAACTCCGACCCTCTTTGCGGTTGCGCAGACTGTTGCTGCTGTTGGGACTCTGCCGACAGACGCTGGTAGGCGTTAGCATGCGAGGGTGTGGAGCTGGGGGTGAAGACTGCGGACCCAGGGTTCAAATTTGTTGCAGAGGCTGGGGCTCTGCCTGCAGGGGTGGTGACAGCTGAGAGAGGTCGGGGGACCATGGCTGTGGCAGCGGAGGACTCCGGCTCTCTCTGCCCGCCTCCTGTCAAGGACGGAGCATGGGAGGAGAGGGCACCCGTTGTCTCCTCTGGTAGGAGTCTCTCTCTCTGCCCAGGTTGGTGGAATGGGCCTGGGGGGGGTGGGGGTGGAGGAGGGGGGGGAGGGGGGAGTCCGTTCACGTTGGTCGTTTGTGTCTGTTGGAATGTCTGTAGGGCATCGTCCCGGTCTCTTTCTCCCCCCCGGGTGGAATGCCGGTCGCCTCCCTGAGTCGAGGGTTCGGCTCCTGGGGACATCATATGAGCCTGTCTAGATGCAGAGGCAGAGTCAGGATGGGGCGAGGTGAAGAGGCCGTGAAGTCTCTCATCTAGGTTGACAGCCGCATTCGACCCTGTTACTCCAGGTTGGAGGAAGGGCACAGACACACCAGCCGCAGACGCAGAGACGCTTCTGCCATCCATGAGAGGGTGCGCGGAGCCTGCGAAAGGTACACCGGCTGGGTGTGATGGTTGCTGGTGACCGTAAAGAGAGGGATCGGAGCCTCTTGAAGGCAGGGCAGAGGCAGGTGCTGGGGAGAGACCTGGCGGTCCGTGGGGTTGGTGCGGATGGGGGAGGCCGGCAGAATAATAAGGGTGGTTCCTCCCTCCTACCCCCTGCTGCTGCTGTTGCTGTGCCTGAAGCGCGTGTGCAGGTGAAACGGGAAGGTATGCAGTTGAAGGCGAGTGAGGGTAGTGTGAGTGCAGAGATCCTGGTTGATTGACGTGGGATGGCTTCGGAGGGGATCTGCCTGGAGATGTCACGGTGCTGTTGCGACCTCCCACGACAGGACCGTCTGTGACTGCTCTGTCCGGACTGCGATGCTGCAGTTGCTGTTGCTGCTGGAGGGTCGGACCCTGCGTACCGATCTCCTGGAGCTGCCCCGGCCGGAGAGGGCCACCGTGGGGCCCCGGCCCGAAATTGTTCATGGGCCCCGGCATGAAAGACAGTGCGTCCGGATTGAGAGTGAAGGACGCAGGGCGATGGTCGTGCAGATGCATTCCATGAGGAAGAGAGTGCTGGTGTGGGGGCATCTGTTGCGACTGATGCGGGGGACGTGGGAGGTCGGGCCCGCCCCTTCTTTCCTTGCCCTGCTTGGGTGGGGGCGGGGGCGGGGGGGAGAAGGGAGGAGGGAGCTCGGGAGGTCCAGCGGGGGACAGCAGAAGGAGCTCGGGAACGTCCTCAAGGACCGGAGCGAGTGAAGGGCAGCAACCGGAAGGAGCCGTGGCTCTCAGCACAAGGGACACACACCTTCTGAGGATGAGTTGCATCCTTGGGTGGACTTCGTGCTGCAGTGTATGCAGGGCCTGCGCGGAGGCCGTGGCTGCTGCAGGCGCTGCGGGGCCCTTACCGCTTCTGGCTGCGGAAAGGGGGGGGAAGGACGGTGAGCTCATGTCAACCTGCGCTGTCCGACCGTCGGAGCCAATCAATCCCACTGCTGGGTTGCTGACTACCTGTCCGTGCTCGTTCCTCTGAGGGACTGCGCGGTACACATCCACGAGACGTCGTAGACAGGCCTCGAAGGGTTTTCTGAACAGAGACTCGCTGAACTTGTGGAGATGCTGGGGGCCACAGAGGGCGCAGAAGTAGCAGAGCGCCGCGATGTGTGAGGGAACTGCTGAGTGGGGCAGTGAGGTGAGAACTGTGGAGACAGCCTGCAGACAGACAGAGTGGAGAGAAACAAGTTCAGGATGGATGATGAGAAATGGACGAAGAAAACGCAGAGAGAGGTAGGTGACAGAAGAAAAACGAGAAATGAAAAAAAAAAATCAGGTTGAAGCGAAGAGAAGAACATTGAAGTCCAGGCACAAACGTCGAAAAAAGACGACGGATTTTGGGGGATTGAGAGGCAAAGAAACAAAAATCACAGGAGAAGAATTCACGGAAGGAAACGGTTCCGAGACATGTGTGAACCAACAGCGCAAGAAAGACACAGACAGAGACAATAGTAGAGGGCTTTCTGCATGCCTCAGCCCGCTTCTGTCTGCGTATCTATTTGTCTGTCCCGATTGAGTGGGTATTTGCAGACAGGAGCGCCTTCCCTTCTTAACTGGGGGGGACGTCCCTGGATGAATCGATCTTGAAGGATTGAATGACTGACCTTTTTGGCAAGCGTCGACGGTTGTGAGACTGCGTGAAGGCACGCGAGCAGCTCAGCACAGGCACGCGTCTTTGAAGACATACACCCGTGGAACAACGCTGTGGTACCCTCAACTCCCCTCGCTTGGAGTTCATCAGTACTCGGAGGGGGAGCGTGAGGGCTGCCGGGAGCCACAGCGCCGCCGGCCATCGGAGGCATCTCCGTGAGAATTTCAGAGACAGCCGAAACGAGGACTTTCATCAACGTCTGCCTCTCCCTGTCCTCTTGCAACGCCTCACGACCAAATCGCTCCACCGCTCTAACCCACCGTCCGGCCTCGCACGTCATCAAGGTCTCGTCGTAAAGGATCAACGAGAAATCGTCGAGGGACCAAGGGGGGTCGTCTGCTAGAAGAAAGAGGCCGTTGGGAAGAGGAGAGGGACCCGCTGCCAGGTGATCGAGAGCTTCTGCCAAAACAACTTGCGCAAGTTGGGAGAGCTCGGGGGCTGTGGGAGCGATGATAAGGGGGAAAGATGAATCGGCTGAGCTGACAGGGGGACCGGATCTGCTTTCCGCCCAATGACGCACACAGGCAAGAAGGTGATACAGAGGGGAGGAGGGATCATCCGGATTTTGAACTTGGTCGTTGGCAGCGACTGCTGCTTGGACTTGATTGAGGAGTTGTTCTCTTTCTATCTCCCTCTCCCTCTCCTTCTCTGGACGTTCCTCAGTCAGGGCGGAGGACTCAACAGTTACGCTCGCAGGCTGAGAGGGAGTCAGCAAGGCCCCTCCTCGTGTGGGAACGATCCGCTGAGGTGTCTGCGTGCCTGCCTTGTCTGTCTGTTTCTTTTGAGCAGCCTGGGCAGGGTCGGGGGTTTGTGACTGCATCGGCGTCTGTGCAGAGACAGAGACAGGAAGTGCCTCTGAGAGGGGAAGGGTGTTGGCATCATAGGATGCTGAAGGTTCGGGGAGATCGGGGGGTTTGGAGAAGTCCTCGGACAACATCGGAGGAGGAGATTTTTGCTGCTTTGACGATGTCGGACATGACCAGACAGATTCTGCCAACGGGGCAGGGGCAGCAACAATTGGAGGGGCCAGGGGTCCCACCCGTTTCCCCAAATTGGGTTGTTGATTCGGATTCGGCGGATTGGAGGGGGGCTGCTGTTGGGATGGTTGTTGGTCCTTTGGGCTTTGAGCGGCGGCTGCCGCGATGATCTCCCTCTCCCCTTCTCCCGCGGGCTTTTCGATAAGGTCTGTCGTTTCAGTTCCCAGCGCTGCTGTTGGTGCGGGCGGTGGCTGTTGCTCGGGGGGAACAGGAACTTCAAAGGGAGGGGGGGTGAGGGCTGAGGTAGAAGACGGCTGTGTCACAGCAGCAGCAGGAGCCGGAGGAGTTGAAGGAGAGGTCTCCTCGCGAAGGGGAGGGGATTCAACCTCAACCCCCTCGAACGGTTCCACCCCCGTGCCCCCCCCGACAGGAACAGTTACTGCCCCCGTCTCGTCTCCTGGAGCGAGGGAAGCAACGGCAGCAGCTGCAGCCGATAGAGCGTCAATAGCTGTGGGAGGCGGTTGTGCGAGCGTTGGGGCAGTGACTTCTTCAGTGGTTGCAGATGAAGAAGAAGAAGAGGCAGAAGGATCGAGGGCGACTCGGTCCTCCTCCTCACGAGGGGGGGTCGGGGCACCTGCTGAGACGGCTGCATTCGTTCCTTCCTCTTCTTCTTCTTCTTCCTCATCAGGAGAATGAGGTGAAATTTGTTGTTGTTGTTGCTCCATTTGTCTCTCTCGTTCTCTTTCTTCTTTTTCTTGCTTTTCTCTACGTTTCTGCTCTCTTTCTCTCTCCTTTTGCTCTCGCTCTGCCTCTCTTTCCCGCTTTTTCTGTTCTTGCAACGCTGCACGCTCACGTGCCTTACGCTCTTTCTCTTCTTCTTTCTGCCGTTGCAGTTCGAGCTTTTTCTGCCGCTCCCTCTCGATTCTTTCCTCCCTTTCCTTTTCTTTTTTGAGCTTTTCTGCCTCCCTCGCAGCTTCAATTCTCTGTTGCCTCTCCCTGTCCAATCGCTCCTTTTCCTCCTGCTCAGCAGCTAATCTCTCGCTCTCCTCTCTCTCTCTCTTCTCCCGATCTTCTCTTGCCTCCTTCTCCTTTTCCTCCTGCTCACGGTCCAATTCCTCCACCGTCGCCCTGTCCCTCTCCTTACTGTCCAACCCACCCACACACCCCTCCAGGGCCTTCCCTTGCCCCTCAAGAGAGAGAGAGAGACCTTTCTGGCCGGAGACAGACAGAGGACCCTTCACGGCCGTCCCCGATTTCCTCTTCGTCCTCTTCCCCCCAGGCCCCATTGTCTCCTGGTCACTCGCTGTCCCGTCAGTTGCTCTCTCTCTCTCGTCCTCTGCAGCCTTCTCAAGAGCGAGAACAGGCGGCGCGGCGCTAGTGAACCGCCCCACTCTGTCTGCCAGACTCCCGACCTGACCCAGGGTCTTCAAATCTAAAACACCCTGACAGATCATCGCCTGTGCCAATTCTTCCAGAGACATTTGCTCTGTGCCGGGGAAAGGCACAACCAGGTCATCCTTCCGGGTGGCCTGGAGTGCTTGAATGATCTGAACGCCTAAAGGAGCCTCGACGGGAATGTCAACCAGGGGAAGGTTATCCGGTTGGGGACGGGGAATCAGCAATGAAGGGTTGCTGACTTGTTGCGGCCACATACGAAGGGATACAATCGGGCGGTTCGGTTGAAGGAATCGGATGTTTGAGGCAAATCTTCTTTGTGCGTCTGGAGAAATTTCGGCTCCTCTGTTGCTGAGGAACTTGTCACTTGACGCTGACTTCCATGCGACAGCTGCGGCGTTGGGTACTGAGGGCTGCAGAGGGGGGGACATCACAGGTTTCTCGACATCGATTTGAACGATGATCACATCACCAGATCTCCTGTTGATCTTCTTAATGCTCGTCTGCAGTCGTCGGACGGGCTGAACAGACCGAAGATGAAGTTCCTCGAAAGAACGCAACGAAAGGAAGTCTGTGATGCTCAGTGCACCACCCCCACCACCACCGGCTTTTGCGGCAGCCCCTGCCCCTGTCCCCCCCCCCTGCTTCCCCTTCCCCGCCTTGGAGGGCATCATCTTCAGGGCTGAGGCAATCAGGGGAGCGTCGCTGGGAGAGATCATCATCGCCCTGAGACAGATAGAGAAGAGAAGAGAAGAGAAGAGAAGTAAGCCAAAGGGCACGACAGAGGAGACAGAGACTACCGCTTGCAACTGGGAGGAAACTCCGATAAAGAGACATTGAGCCAATCCTTGACTCCAGGAATGAGAAAAGAGCCATGCTAAGTGACCAGTGAGTCACTCGCTTCCATTCACTCTCATGGCTTCGGAGTGCCCACTCGGTAGACCATTTTGTGTGTGAAAATATACAAACAGGGGGGGGCGGGAGAGGCTGAGTGAGAGCTACAACCGCAAAAAAAAAAAAACAGACGGACCTTGGGAGCACCCACTCTTGGATGCACTTCTGCAAAGAGGTCCTCCCATCAGCAATGACTGGGCCCAAGCAGTGGAGAGTTCCTGCGTAGGGGGCAAACCATTTGAAGACCAACAGCGGTGTGTTCTGGTCAATGGCCTCCATTGTGGCTGTCGGGTTGGAGGATGAGGAGTTCACCAAAGCCAGTGGATCCGGGAGGGTGGACGACAGTGGCGTCTCTGTGAGTGCGTTCTTCGAGTTCACTTTCTTCTCGGCAGGCTTCTCTGTCTCCTCAATGATTGGAGGCTTCATCACTAGCACCTGCATGCAGGGTTGGCCACTCACAGAGGCAGTCAGTCAGCCCTACACTGCATGCGGGCTTGCGCTTACTCATCTTCTTACAGCTCTGGGGGAATCAAATGCGGACGCACAATTCTCTGTTTACGAAATCAGAGAAAAGAGAGACTATGTGTGGATACAGTCAGTCTGCACACAAAACAACGGAAAAGCCAAGAGGGAAAGAAGCATCTGAAGAAGACATATTAACGAAACGAAACGCACCAACCAACCGACCATCAAGTCCGGTATGTTCGGGTCGTCAAGTTTCCTCTGCCCAGCATCATCAAGGTAGTTATCCACAGGCAGGGAAGGGTCCATAAGGTAGAACCGCCGCCTGCATAATCATTTGTTCATGCTTTCATTCGTTTGTCCATGAGGTAGGCCATCAGCCCATTTCGGGATACAAAAGGAGACGACTCGAACTTGCACGCACAAAACACACGACGTTGCTGCTGATCCTTTAACATCGGCCAAAAAAAAAAAGGAAAACAGACTCAAATCATGCGGAGAAAAAGATGAATATCGACCTCCACGTATCTCCGATTAAAGACCCTCTCTCTGCTTCCTCTCTCCTCCAATACTCACGTAAAATCTACCAGGGGGGTATGAATGCTTGTCTTCCTTCCCAGTAATGCCAGCTTGGACTTGAGCGATCGTACAAACTCTCCAATCTTTTCTCCAACCACACCGCCACACCTGCATCCCCCCCCACCCCCCTGGACCGACTGACCCACCTGTGTTTCCGCTCCTTGTCTGCATCTGCCGTGAGAGCATACAGCCAGAGTGTCTGCAGGATCTTTGCAGTGCCAGGGGGGAGCCACTCGCTTCCCTCAATACCGTCAATTCGCGCAGAGGGAGTGAGAGGGTCTGAGGTGAGGTGGTCAGTGAACTGCTGGGTTCCCGAGTCGCGTTCTTTCTTTTTCTGTTTTTTCTTGGAAGACGCGTCTTTCTTTGAAGACGAAGAGGCAACACCAGCCTGACCCGAGATCGTACCCTTCCCTCCTCCTGCAGCTCCCCCCTCTCCTCTCCGTTCGTCCTGGACAGACTGACTAGCACTGTCACCTGCTTCTCCCCCATCTCTGCCTTCCCTTTCTCTCTCCAGCTGCATCGCCGCATCGTTGGAGGACTCCAATTGATGCAAGGTGTCCCACGGGAGGGAGTTGTAAATGTGCGAGGATGCAGCACTGAGGTGCTTGAGGAAGAACTTGCGCAAGGCCTGGTAGAGGGCCTCAACCGGGGCGTCGCGTCTGAATGGAGTCATCAACCAATCACAGAGAGCAATCAAATGAGAGACGGAAAGAGAAGAGCGGTAGAAGGAAGAAGTACAAGAAATAAGAAAAAACAGGGGAGAGGGTCTTGACTTGACTATCAAGAAAAGAAACACAGACCTGATTTGTTGGTGACCCTTCTAGATGCTCGTCTCCGTATCTTCTGTATCTTTCTGGCTCTCTCTCTCTAGTTTCTCAGTCTTCTTCCCTCCAACCCCCCCAGCTCTCTTGCCTATTGAAAGAAGAATCTCTCTCATTCATATAGCCGACTCTGCCGGCCTTCTCTGAGTGACTGCATGGAGATATTCGTCCTTTTTTCTTTCTCCTTTCTTTCACAAATCTCAGCCGTATGTAGACAGGGCTGCTTCTGTCTGTGTATCTGTCATGGCTTCTCTCTGACCTGACGGTAAGCCGCCGAGACTTCATCTTGATCTGTCTGCTTCCCCTCGCACCCGAAGACGCGACGGTGAAGTTATCCAAGCCATACAGAGGACAAGTTAAAACACCGCCCCCACCCGCCTGCCCCCCAGAAGAACTTTCAGAAGCTCCCCGATCCTCTCCCCCATGCTGCTGGCCTGCTGCAGACTGATCTTTGTCCTTCTCTTTCTTCTGCTGGAAGAAACAAGTGGCTGTTCTTGTGAGACAGAGTTCCGCCTCCAGTTCGAGGAGAAGGTCCTCAGTAGAGAACCCCTCGATTCCCCAGAGGTCGGAATCAAACACTAGGGAGACGGTCGCATAGACAGGAAAGCCTGTGCGTAGGACTGGACGTTCTAGGCTTGAGGCCCCAGTCGTTGCTAGGGGAGCGGGGGGGTCTCCTGGGATTCCGGGGGGTGCAAACACAGAAGGGTCGACTTCATAGGCGGATTGTTGGTCTGCGTCGATCAGACCGAGCAGGTCTCCAAGGTCGCTACGTGCGGGGTTCCAAGAGAAAGGGAAACGTTGGCGAATTTTCTGGGCCCCCTCTTGCATGGCCTGGCGGAATGCCGTGACGACTGATCCTAGAGGCAACCCTGAGGCGAGGGGATGTTGACGTGTGAGATGAAGAAGCATCGCAGCCTCATTCCCCTCAGCGAGAGCAAGAACCCGTGAGGTTGGGGCCGAGGCCGCATTGGGTGTGGGGGCCGGGGAGGGGAGTGAAGAGTCGGCCTCGGCAGCCTGTGGCGGGACTGCCGAGGCAGAGAAAGACGTCTCACCACCTGCCTCTCCGGTGTCCGCGGTCTTTCCCTTCAATGCACGTAACCCTGCTTCAAAGGCGAGGGCAACTGTCCGCTCGAGCGCGTTGGTCTCGGGGAAATTGGGGAGACACATCTCCCTCCTAGACTGTCTGTATGAGAGTGGACGAAGAGACGTCACTCCCGCATTCACAACGGTCTTCTTTGCAGCCATGACCGCAGCAGCTGCTGCCGCGGCTACGGTGGGATTGTTCGTACTGGCTGCTCTCCGTATGGCCACGTGCTCGTGCACCCAGTTTTCGATGGTCGTCTCGATGGTGTGCGTAATGGCAGTGCAGACAACCTCAGCTATCAAGTTGCCTGAGCAACGCTCCTCTACTTTGTTCAATCCCGATCCTCCCCTCTGAGCAGCAGAGGAGGAAGAGGAAGATGAGGAAGAGGACGAAGAGGACGCTGCTGCGGTAGATGCTGAAGAAGCTGCGATGTCCCAGCAGTGCAGGCACGAGGCCCACAGCGCTTCCACACGTCCACAAACCTCAAATGCGCCCCCAGCACTGGGAGAGGAGGCGGTAGAAGCGGTTGGAGATGGAGGGGGGGGAAGATGTGTTTTGGGTCCGGGGACTGCCAGGGTTCCCTGCCCCCCTCCCCCCCTCTCTTTTTCGGCTTTTTGCCCACCATCCTCTAAGGATGACGGGGGGGCTCTTTTTCCGAGGCCGGTCGTTCCCCCTTCCTCTATCGCGAGCAATTGCGCCCCCCTTCCATCTCTGCTCACAGGGTCTGCGGCAGAGTTCGCAATGGCTGCGTGGTAGTTGCAAAACCGATCAACGTCGACCTGCGATGTGACGTGCGAGGCAGAAAGAGTCGGAAAGGGAAGGGAAAGGAAAAAGGAGGAGTCACCATTCAGATCTGGACGATTCACCAATTGCCCCCCCCAATAGAGATGCGAGGAGAAAGGAGAAAGCGTGCAGGGAAGAAAACAGAATGGAAGAAACGGTAATACCTCAATCAGTCAATCGGTCAATAGAAAGGAACGCTCACAGACAGACAGAGAGGCAAAAACACAGACAAGACAGAGAGATGGACAAACAAAAAGACAGACAAAAAGACAAAGAGGGACACACACCTGAATTTGATGGATGGTGAGGATCAGTTGAGAAAGGGCGAGGTCAAAGTTGAAGGCCACAGCAGCAGACGGAGGGGCATCTCCCGGAGAGGCGGGAGGGGTGCTGAGAGCCTTGAGGGCCGTCTCGCTGTTCTGAAGGGCCCTCTTGGCAGGAGACGGCAGCAGGTCGACAACAAAACTGCGGAGCAGATTTTTCAAATCTTCCGCCTTGTCGCTCTTGGTCGTTCTCGCAACCTCCTGGGCGTACACTGGCACACGGGCCGCGCCTTTCCGGCTCCTTTCGTTTGGTGACCCCCCCAATGTTCCCCTTTCAAATTTAGGAGGAGGCACCACCGGCAGGGAATCGTACAGGTGAATGGAATTCCCCACAGTTTGAGTCTTCACTGGCGGGACTTGCTCAGCAGCTCCAGAGGACCCCCGACCTTCCGAAGACGACCCCACAAGGGACCATCCGGGTTCCTCAAGTTGAGCTTGGGATCCCTCACCCACCAGCTCCGAAGCAGTGAATGCCTGGCAGGCAGAGCAGTCGCATATCTGTTCCCCTGGCTGCACCACCTGGGGAGGCAGGGGAGGGACCGCATGAACGATCTGGCCGTTGTACTCGTAGACACCCAACTCTACCAGAGTCTCGTAGTACAACCTGCATCCAACAGACATTCACACAGGTGTATGCGTCGCGCTTCCTCGTGAGAGCTTTACTGACAATCCCCTCCACCGCTCTCCACCCGCCACACCTGCATGTGTACTTACTCTCAAACTCACTCAAACTCACCTGGGGTTGAGAGTCTTGAGGTCTGTCTCCACCTCCACTTCACCTGCAGAGACGGCATCGATGTAATCCTCTGCGATGTACACCGCCCCTGCACAGAAGAAATCCCTGTGGCACTTCCACTCGGCGAAGTCGACCCGGGGTTGCAGTTCCTCGGTCTTCCCCCCCACAATGCGGACCCAGGGCCCCTCCTGCAAACAAATACACATACACACATACATACGTACACATACACACATGCATACACGCACAGAGACAGAGATAGAGAGAGGCAGAGAGGGGGGAAAGAAACTTGAACCACAAGTCAAGAAAAAAATGGACGGACACGGTGATCGTCCCGGCTGGGTTTCTGTCTTGCAATCTGAAAAGACGAGACGAGATCTTCTTCAACGGAAAGAACTGCAAAGCGACGCACCGGAAGAGGCGCGCGTACACAGAGAGACAGACGGGGGGTGGCACAAAAAGAGAGAGAGAGGGAGAGAGAGCAAATCGACAGACAAACAGACCCACCGACCTCCTCCGGTCTCAGAAGAAGATAGTGGGACTGGTCGGATGGGGGCGCGTCTCCCCCTTCTCTGCACGCACGCACAAAAACACAACAAAGATAATAACTCCGCAAAGAAGCGCCACAACCACCGTCGTCGTGTTTTTCAGTTACTTTACAGCCTGCCATGAGCGAGAAGGCAGGCAGGCAAGCCGGGAGAGAAGAAGATCTCGGGCCTAGAATGGCATCAGGATCGGTAACCGACTCAGAACTTGCACTCGCTTGACTAAAGAAAAACAGGCCAAGGGTAGCTTTCTGGACTGATACAAAGCAAATCCTTCACAGAAAGAAGACTGACCTGATCATCAAGGCAAAGAGGGAATAAAACTTCTCTGCAGGCTTTGTCACCCCAGTCGACGAGGCGTCATTCTTCCCTCCATCTGCATGGGACCAACACAAGACAAGACGTGCATAAACAGAAAAGAAGGACGAAGGAACATCAGTCACACAAGTGAGATCATCGGACTGAATCACTTATTTGCACCGGAAATGATTATTGAAAGAACCAAAAGAGATTCCAACCAAACCTGTCTTGAGGCTTTGAACGTTGCAATCTGTTGCAGATGCCTGGACTCAACAGCACATCT
The DNA here is from genome assembly GCA_018398765.1 of Chromera velia. NCBI lineage: Eukaryota > Chromeraceae > Chromera > Chromera velia. The sequence continues at coordinate 23,598 of JAHBMJ010000113.1, read as the reverse complement.
TTTTCTACCGCCCCCTTTTTGCTCCCGATGTTCAAGGTTTACACTTTTACTTTAAAATTCCCACCACTCCCTGGGTCAACCACTCCCTCACCCCCTCCCTGCCCCCAGAAAGACAACTCACCCTTTGCCCCTCTTGCCCTCACTCCCTTGTCGTTTCCCTTCTGGTTGCCTGACTGTCGGGATCGTCGGCCTTTCCCCTTATCCCCGTCTTCTCCCTTCCCAGCCGCCTTTTTATCGTCCTTCGAATCCTTCCCCCCCCCCTTTTCCTTCTCCTTCTCCCCGTCTCCCTGTCCCCTCCCCGGGTCCTGAGCAGACACGTCCAGGAGACCAGACACGTCCATCCTCAAGGGCACATCGAAGAGCTCCCCCTTCTTCGCGGTCTTCGAGGAAACGCAGTAGGTGAAGAGAACTTCGGGGTATCTCTTCATCTTCTTGCCGCATTGCTGCAAAAACACAATTAAGGTGTGCAAAGGAAGGAGATTAAAGAAAGCCACAGACGCGCAAACAAAAAAGAGGACCTTCACCCTCTAGTATGAGGTGACAAAGCAGCGCACTCACTTATGTGGTGCAAATCCGAAACTCCACGAAAGATTGAATCCGAGAGGACAGACAGAGACAGATCGATAACTTCAGTTGAGCATCAAAGAAAAGAGCAAACAAGGAAACGACCCTCGCTCTCTTCTCCTCTGGATTCCCCCACACCCCTGCTGACCTCCAGAGCTTTCGTCATCGAGTGCACATGCTTCACTCTCATGTACGCCACATGGTATCCTTCCTCATCGGAAGCAATGGAAGGCGGCACCCCCACAGCCTGGGGAGGCAGGGCTGTCTGGTCCTCGTGGAAAGAGGAGGAAAAGAGCAGCCGGCACACGTTATCAAGTCTCGCAGTCTCAAACAACACAGGCTGTTTTGACTGTTTGGCCTTTGTCCCAGAGGAGGAAGATGAAGATGAAGATGAGGACGCAGAGGGGCTGTCTCCTAGAGCGGCAACACCCCCCCCTGAGGAAGCAACGTCGTCGTGCGTCACACCCCGCAAGGTGCCACTCTGCACGGCTGCAGAGGCAGCGAGTGCAGACAGACCCGTTTCAAGCTGCAGCCTCTTCAGAAGCAGCTCGTGGATTTCGGACAGAGCTGTGGGCTCGTCTCGCGTCAGCATCAAATTTTCGGGTGTTGAAGCCTGAAGAGACACCAGCAGTTGCCTGGTACAGGGGCGAATTTCGGCAGAGAAAGGGGAAACTAGGGTCAAAGCTTGGCGTTGTTGCGGTGTGGGCTGCATGGCTCCGGCGGCGTCTCTGGAGACGGAATGGGTGTCTGTCGCAGACTCACTACAGACGGGGAGATACTGGAGACTTCCTACCCCCATCCCATTCGCTCTAGACAGAGCGTGCGCCGCTGCTGCATAGGGCCACAGCTGCATTCTTGCGAAGCACCTTTGAAGGGCTTCCACAAAACACACAGGGACGTAGCCATGGTGAATAGGGGCTCGAAACTTTGGGGCAAATTTGGAACTGGACGCAGCACAAGGGGCAGACGAGGACGATGATCCCCTTCCCCTCTCCCGTTCTCTCTCTGCCTGTTGCTGCATCTCTATCGTTTTCTCAATAGTCGAGTAAGGATCGTCTGCTTGACCCTCCGCCAGATCCAGACCCAGAAATCTGTGGTAAGTCTCCGCAGCCAGACGAGGGTGTTCGGCTGCCAACTGACGGAGAGGAAAGTTTGGGGCCTGGCAGGTTGTCGCCTGGCCTGTGGAAGTGGAGGTGCAAGAGAGATGCTCAGAACGCCACATGAACACCTCCCTCCGGAATTCACGGAGATGAAAGAAGACCTGCAGGCAGACAGAGACAGAAAGACAAGCGGGGGCAAACGCGTCCGTGTCAATGCACCATTCTTGGCGGCACAGACTGCTTTTAATGCCCTGTCAGTTGTCTCGTCTTCTTCATTTTCCTCGCCCACGGGTCACTACTCGTCTTCGGAAAAGCGTCAGAAATCCAACTCTGAAGGAGAAACAAAAAGAGAAACAACAAGAAGGGTTCCCTTCGGTAGCAATGCACTTGAGAGCATCGAGAATGCCCACCCGGCTTCAATCTCCTCAGGAGACCTCCTGCCCACCCCCTCAGTCAGTGAGTGCACTTGCTTGCTCTTTACATTTAGACCCCAACGGACCAATCTCTTTTCGCAGGGACTCTTTTTCACGCTCGTTCTCTCTCTCTCTCTCTCTCTCTCTCTCTCATACGTGGAACCCCACGCCGAAAGTCTGTTTCTCCTCAGCCAATTCAACGTTCAATATCACGCACTCACCAACAGAATGACATGCACACACAGAGTCAAAAGGGAAGAACGTACCAACCTGGACGAGCACCGTGAGGTAGTCTGTGTGCAACGAAGTCTCCAGGCCCACCACCACAGAGTCCAGCTGGGAAGGCAGGGGGGGGGCAGGAATGCCTCCATTGTTGTCCAACACGAGGCACTTACACGATCCCCCCATGCACTCAGAGGGGGAGAAACGAAGAGAAAGGGCCGAACTCGCTGAGGGCGGGAGAGGGCGAAAGTGCACCGTCCCGGCCTGAGACGGCACAATCTGATTGAACCCCTTCGGTCCACTCCCACCACCCGCAAGAGCAGCTGCATTTGCCGCAGCTGTACCTGCAGTTCTGGCTGCGTGTGTGGAGTTCATGGGAGTCCAGAAAGCGGCGGGTCTGTATTTGGGGACCCTAGACCACATCTGAGCGTAGGGGGGCTCTGCCTTTCCCTTCAACAGAACAGTACCCTCCTCGTCAACGAACCCCGCGGCCTTCGTTAGCTTGTCGTGATGTACCATCTCTTGCCATCCACGGCTTGTCGCGTCTGCATGCGCAATTATGAAAGGAGTGGGCAGTCATAAGTACGCGCAGACAGACAGACAGACAGACAGGCAGACGACAAAGAAACGAAACCCGAAGAACCTCTCCCATACACATGCAGACACACCGACACGCACAGGCACATGCATGTCAAAATGTACCTCACCAAGCAAACATCATACCGCATCAAGGATACGCAAATGAGGTGTACAGATGCAAGTGCGCAAAGCCCGTAATCTCACAAGCCCGGTGACGCACGCACACAAGATCTTTGTGGAACACAAAAACAGAAGGACTCTCCCATAGAAACAAGATTGAGAGAGAGAGCAGTTCCCCCCCCGATCAACTCATCATATTGCATCCAGAAACCAATTCATGGTAAAGACAAAATCAAAAACAAAGAAGACACCCCCAGTCCCTCCCTGCCTCCTTCCTGCCTCACCATTGGAGAAACTCCAGTGTGCCCAGCTGGTGACGCTTTGTTTTGGTTCCTTGAAGTTGACCACAGTGAGTTCGAAACGGACGTTCGGGAAGATCCAATCGTCCGGGTACCAGTCTTGTTTGACAGCCTCCAGGAAGACAGACAGATAGGCAGTTTCATTCTCTGTATCTTCCTGCCCTCGTGGGTGGATCAGGAGACTGCAGGCAAACACACAAGGAGAAATAGAGATCTGCACCGATCATTCCAAAGAAGCAAGCGCACGACTGCAAGGCCGCTCCTAATTTGTGCTGCTGCTCCTTTGCCCCCCTCCTGACTCATCTTCGCGATTCTCTCTCTCTCTCTCTCTCTCTCTCTCTCTCTCTCTCTCTCTCTCTCTCTCGCTCGCTCGCTCGCTTCCGTCCCCTTCACGGTTCCTTCTTTTCCCGCTCCCCTTGTCTGCCCAATTCTTCTCAGTCAGGTCTCCCACCGTTCCTCCTTTCCAACTTCCCTCCGGTAACCTGTCGGCTGCCCTCTTCCCCTGGTCGGCCACTTATGCCGATCTATGCTCCCTGTTTTTACTTCTTCTCTTTTGAACACATGCAACTAGAGGCAGCTCCCTTTCTCCCTGTTGCCAGTCAGGAGACGGGAACCCCCTGTCTGTCTTGTCTCCTTGAAAGAGACAAACAAGGAACAGCCAGGCGGCTGTATTGCAACCAGAACATACATGACCAAAAGCTAGAGACAAAAAGAGACAGGCAGGGAGGCTGACTGACCGGTAGAAGAAGCCCCTACAGTGACCAATTTGGGGGCTCTCCACATCGTTTTGAGTCTTCGCGACTTTCCAAAAATTCCGAATCGAGAAGCGGATGACCGCGTGCTTCTCCTCCTCCGGAGTTAGGCCTGACCTCATCTTACTTAAGCTTTTTACTTATACCGTTTCTCTTCGTGCCCTCTGGACTTTTGTCAGCCACAGACAGGGAAATGGACACAAGTGTCCCGAAGAAAACCTACGATGCTATGAAAGTTCTCAACAAAGATGAAAGAAAACACACTGCTACTGCAGGCAATGACAAACTCCACCGGTCACCCAACGAAAGGAGACTGAGGGACCCAGCAGACTTTCAATCAATCACAATAGACGGCTTGTGGGCAACTTCCTCTCACAAATGTGTAAACGGGCTTCACATACGGACAGCACCACTCTTTTCGCTCTGACGCTCCAATGAGTTTGAACCTTTCCGCAGGTCGTCCGACAAAACGCTCATTGGCCTTTTGTATGCACTGATGCACCGAAACTCTCGAAAGTCTACTTCTGTGTTACTGCCAAACCCCGGCCGTGCTTACTGTCAGTTTTGCACTGTGATCCTCCGATCAGTGAAGTTAGCCGGCCGTACTGAGCCGTCTCCGACCCGCGCGCGTTTTTTGAGGCAGTGGCGACAGCTGCGGCGGCGCGTGGCGGCGTGGCGGCGCATCGCGAGGGCCGCCTTGGGCGCGGCCCGAGCACCTAAAATTTACTAGGATTCAATAAAATCAGAGTAAAAATAAGTATTTGCATACTACTAACTGTTATCATTTTTCCGGGCTTAAAATTTCTATGAGTGCGGGGACTCGATCAGCCGAATACAGCCGAAAGGCTTTCAAAAATTAAGGGAAAAAAACAATGAACAAACGAAAAAAAGGAAAGAGTAAGAAACATCGAAAAAAATAAATAAAAAAAGAAAAAAAGTAAAAAAAAAGAATGAATGAAACAATATGAAGGGAAGAAAGAAAGAAAGAAAGAAAGAAAGAAAGAAAGAAAGAAAGAAAGAAAGAAAGAAAGAGAGAGAGAGAGAGAGAGAGAGAGAGAGAGAGAAAGAGAGAGAGAGAGAAAGAGAGAAAGAAAGAAAGAAAGAAAGAAAGAAAAAAAAAAAGAAAAAAAGAAAGAAAGAAAGAAAGAAAGAAAAAAAAAAAGAAAAAAAGAAAGAAAGAAAGAAAGAAAGAAAGAAAGAAAGAAAGAAAGAAAGAAAGAAAGAAAAAAAAAAGAAGAAAGAAAGAAAGAAAGAAAAAGAAAGAAAGAAAGAAAGAAAGAAAGAGAGAGAGAGAGAGAGAGAGAGAGAGAGAGAAAGAGAGAAAGAAAGAAAGAAAGAAAGAAAGAAAGAAGGAAAGAAAGAAAGAAAGAAAGAAAGAAAGAAAGACAGACAGACAGACGGACAGACAGCAACAACTATAACGTACGAAGGAAGCTAGGAAGTACCAGGAAGGAAAGAAGGAGAAAAGCAGAGAAGGAAAGAAGGAAGGAAGGAAGGAAGGAAGGAAGGAAGGATGGATGGAAGACTCGTTTCAGAGACTGTCACAGACAGACAGAATGACAGACGGACAGACAGACAGGATGACAGACGGACAGACAGACAGACTATATGGTTCCTTCTTCTGCCTCTTTTTCTTCATGAACAGACAGACAGACAGACAGACCGACGGACGGATTGACAGACGGGGACAAAGGCAGAAACACACACACACACACACACACACACACACACAGAGAGAGAGAGAGAGAGAGAGGGAGAGAAAGAGAGAGAGAGAACAGTCACGCATGCACAAAGACAGACTACATACCCCCAGCATGGACACAGTTTTGAGGACGCACAGACACCCACCGGCAGCAAAAGAGTTCGGACACACAGAAGACACGCATCATATACGCAACAACTAAGCCTGGATCGTCTTGTGATACAACTCAGTCACATCATACCAATACAATTGATTCTGGCTCTTTCACCTTGACTTTCAAATTGAGGGTCTCGACACATGTCAGGAAGACAGGCATACAGTGAAGTTATTTCCTGTCTGCTCTCTCAGGTAAAGCGCCCAACTGAACTGGTAGATGTCCTTCAGTTTCATTCCCCTCTCAAAGCTACACTCACTCACTGTCATCTCACTGCCTGCCTCATTACTTTCTTTCGTTCCTGCGTCTCTACTTCACTGCGTTGTACTCCGAACGCCAGTCGGCGGACTTTTCGAAAACCGCAACTACCACACGCACGCCACTGGGTGAACAGTACCGGGTCCCTCTGTAGGATGCATTCACAAATGACCTCTCCATCCAAGCATTCAGAGAGATGCGGTCGATCTAGCCGATCTGTGTGTGTGTGACTGTCTGTGCGTGTGTGTGTGTGTCTGTGTGTGTGTGTCTGTGTGTGTCTGTGTGTTTGTGTGCTTCCGTCTACTGTTGCTCTGTTAGCTGCATGTGTCTGTAAGGGTGGGCACGGGGGCGTACGACGGGTCGAGGGGTGTCCACCCTGACAAGACCGGAGAGGGACTGCCGTCTCCTTTGGCTATGTACACCCCCTCCCCCGAGGGCGCGTCTATCCACCACTTTCCGTCCATCTCGTTCAAGTAAATGTACGCACCGTTCTCTGCACCATACCAGCTCTTCCCCTTGTTCAGCTTCTCCCAAGTTGACTTCGTGTCCCATCCTTGGCCTCGACAGACTTTCGCAAAGCCTTCAGGGATTTCAGACGCTTCCTTCGCTGTGTACGCTTGGTTCACACTCCGGACCCCACCACCAGACACAATCACACTGCTTGCAGAGAGAGACATCTGATAAGCGTTCGACGCTGAAGAGAAGCTTGAGAGTGCCGTCACCAAGGCGAACACCTTCCTCTTAGAAGTGAGACGAAGCATGCATGCATGCAAAGCCAAAAAGAGTGCACACGCGCAGTCAGGCACTCCAAAAGCCGCTGACTGTCGGAGGGGGGGATCTTGCACGGTGAGTGGTCAGATCGGAATGTGGCAGCTCCTCACAGGGACACCTCTTCAGCAAAGAGCAATGAGCATGCGTAAAAGTCACTCTTAATTAGGTGTCGCAGTCTCACGTACTTGCATCATTGAACATACTTGGACCGTCTACGCGGATTTCAGTTGCGTGCCCCCCAACCCCTGCGCATGCCCTATAGCTACCTCCATGCAGAAAACTTCGTGCGAGCCCGTCTGCAATCGTCTGCATGCCGTCTCTACGTGTACAATCGTGTACATGCAGACTGAGGCAGTCCACCTGAGACCTGATCGAGTAGGTCTCGAGTCTTGCCGGCTGAAAGTTGTCGCTGAGTCCAACGCGCGGAGACTCTTTGCGAAGACTAAGTCAGGTCTCAGAGGGTCAGCCCAATGCATTCATACATGAGACAGATCATTGCATCCATGGCACCGCTGCAGTCTTTTTGATCTCGCACCTTCAAATTGGAAGCTCGGGGGCAGCCTCACTGTCTCTAAATGATTGGTGTTCGTCTGGTGCTTCTCGCTTTCTCACCTCTGTCCTCCTGCCCCTCCACTGCCACAAGGCCGCTTCAGCACTGTGGAAGAGTTCACAGACTCGCCTTCCTCTCGGCTCAGCGGGTAGAGCGCAGAGGGGTGGGACACCAGATGTCGAGGAAAGGAGACGGCAAGGAGAAAGAAGGAGACGGCAAACATCCGTCTGCTGCTTCGTCTACAGAGGCGAGTCAAATCGGTAAGCGCGAGCATATTCTTTGCAAGACCTGCGCAGTCTACGGGTGGGCTGACAGGTTCGCATGTAAAACATCTCGAGGGGTTGTGTGAACCTCTCTTTTTCTGCGTCGACAATTCTTTCTTGGTGTGGTGGATTTGCAGCCTCGAGAGGTGCTTGGTGGGATGTGTTCGCCTGGGGTGAGCCGGACGAGGATGGTCCTCTGTTTAGAGTGAGAGAGGAGGCGCTTGGAGAGAAGGGGAAGGCGGTTTACTTGATCAGACACGGACAGAGTGAATACAACAAATGGAGGAAGGAGAGCTTTACGAGACTGCGTATGAGGGACATGCTCACACTCGATCCGGGTCAGGTCACTGCTCGATCTGAAGGACTGCTTATCTGATGAGGGAGGAGTGTTCTTGTGCGTGGGTCTCTTGGGGAATTTCGGTTTCGTCCAAGGAAGGTGCTGCAGAGAGGGTTGAGAGAGAAGGAGAAAATGATACTTATTTATTTTGCCTTTTGAGATTCGTGAGAGTCCGATTCGTTCTTGAAGAAGACCACCCACCACAAATTGTGTAGAAGTCTTCATTGCTCTTGTGGGCCTACATGCATGCTGTCATGCTTCTCCTAGCTGTCTTGTTCTTATTGGGAGTTCTGGTCGCGGGATTGGGTGCAAAGACCCAAACCCCGGTAAGACAATTGTCACGAAAAAGTGATTTGAAGGAAAAATTTGAGCGAACACTCAGCTTCAGGAGATAGAGAGAGGGAGGGAAACACACACACACACACACACACACACACACACACAGAGAGAGAGAGAGAGAGAGAGAGAGAGAGAGAAAGAGAGAGAGAAAGAGATTCCATTCACGCAGACCTTGACACACGCAGTTGTCAAGCTTTGGTGGAAGGGAGAGCTTAACGCAAAGTGAGGTACCGGCAGCGCATCATTCTCCGACTTGTCGACCCCCTTGCTTCATCAACGCGGTCTCCTTTTCTTGCGCTATGCAGAATAAATACCTTTCTCTAGAAAATTCAAGCATGAGGGACGCCATGGGCATCTGTTTCTGCCATTGTCCTGTATGTGCTTTTGCTGGTCAAACATCTGTGCATGCCTTTTTTGTGCAGGCATGAGAGACGTCGGGCTCTCTGCACACGGACATGAGCAGGCGGCGCGATTGCGCTCCAGGGTAGGCCACATATTCTCGGCCGCGATTATGAAGTGTGATTTTTCCGTTTGATCTGACTGACTCTCTCTTGTTGTTCTGTGACTCTGGGTGTCTCCATCTCCAGACGAGACTTCGAATTTCTTTTTTACTCGTCCGGCGACTCCGTCAAATGTCTCCACATCTTGTAGCCTCAGAAAGACTTCCTCTTGCACAGTCTAGTAGCTATTCATCTACTCTTCTACAGACAGCAGTGAGATGTTTTTCCTCTGTCTTTCTTGTTTTGTTCCTCCTGCAGTTGAAGCCTGTGTGGGAAACGATGGGGGTCCAGTCGGTGCTCTCATCTCCTCTCTGTCGGGCCCTCCAGACGGCAAAGGGGGTCGGTCAAAAGGAAGTTGGTGTGATAGTTCGTCCGTTCCTCCAGTTAGTAGTTTCGTCGGGTTTGTAGGACTAGCCAACTGATTGACTCACTGACACACTGACCGGTTGACTAATTGTGTGTGTGTGTGTGTGTGTGTGTGTGTGTGTGTGTGTGTGTGTGTTTGTGTGTGTGTGTGTGTGTGTGTGTGTGTGTGTGTCTCTGTGAATCCTTTTTTGTCGTCGCTTTCCTCTAAATCTTCACCCCCTGCCTGTCTCTCTTTCATTCCTTACCCTCCGTTGCTCTCCCGACCCCTTAGGTCTTTTCTGGCCTTCCTGCCCCTCCCTGCGAGGCCGCCCCCCTCCTAACCGAGAGAGTTGAGACGCTTGGGGACTGGGGAAGCGGCTCTGTGGAGGAACTAGAAAGGAAAGTTCTTGAAGGAAAAGAGGGAGAGGGAGACTGGAGTTTGGACTCGTCAGGCGTCTCCTTTGACTCTTCAATTTCGCCTTTCTGGTCCGCGAGAGCAGTGGAGAGATCGTGACATGACCGGATTTTCTCTCTATCTTTATTTTGTGTCTGCAAGTCTGCTATTTGTCTATGTTGCAATGGAAGGGAAATCCTCAATGCGAAATAGGAGGCAGCATGATTGGCTTTCTCTCACCGAATCCCCTTCTCCACTCCTATCGCCTCTGTATTGTGATGATATGTATGTGGGCCGGGCGAAAGCACTGCACGCCTCAAAGCGCTTTGTATCCCATTACGGGACTGTGTCTCTCAAATTCTCTTCCGCCTATTTTCCTCTTTCTCTGTCTGTTTCTCCTCGAAATGTGATTTCTCTGGGCTTTTTGTTTAGCGGGCTTTCGATGGACTTTTGAGACCCGTTCTCCCGGATGCCTGTCTGTCGTTCCGTCTCTGTTTCGTTTGTTCTCCCTTCCTTCCTTCCTCCCTTCAATCCTTCCTTCCTTCCTCTCTTCCTTCCTCTCTTCCTTCCTCTCTTTCTTCCTCTCTTCCTTCCTCTTTTCCTTCCTCTTTTCCTTCCTCTCTTTCTTCCTTCCTTCCTTCCTTCCTTCCTCTCTTTCTTTCTTCTTTCCTTTCTCTCTTCTTTCTTTCCGTCCCTCCCTCCCTTCCTCCCTCCCTCCTTCCCTTCTTTCTTTCTTTCTTTCTTTCTTTTCTTTCTTTCTAGCTTTCCGCTTTGTTTCCCATTCGTTTTCTTTTCCTTCTTTTTTCGCTTTCTTCCTACTCACTGACTGCCCGACTGCCTTGCTCGCTTACTTCCTTACTGCATTTTCGATCCCACCGAACCTCTTCGTGTCCTCCTGTCCATCCTCCCTTCAATTGTCTGTCCCCTTTTTTCTCCATGCAGGTACACAGGGGATCCAGAGGGCATTCTGTCATCTGTGGGGCTCCGCAGTGTCGGGGTGGAACCGTGGGAGTGTGTAGATGAGTGAGTGAGTGAGTGAGTGAGTGAGTGAGTGGGAGAGTGAGTGAGTGAGTGAGTGGGAGAGTGAGTGAGTGAGGAAGCTGCAGTGTCTGTGTGTCTCTCATCTGTCTCGGGGAAGTCTTGGCCTTTTTTTCTCCAGTGTCCCTCTGCCTCTCTCTCTCTCTCTCTCTCTCTCTCTCTGTGTGTGTGTGTGTGTGTGTGTGTGTGTGTGTGTGCTTAACTGTTGCGAGAGGTGCGGACTTCCTTGCGTTGTGAAGGCCGCCAGACGCAGGGGTTCTCGCTATTGCTTGGGACCGAATCAGTGGTTTGTTTCTGCTGGGAAGGACATGCATGCATCATCTCATCTGATGCTTTGCTTTTACTCCTTCCCTTCACACAAATACACCGTGTTGCCCTCTGAATCAGAGAGGCTGTAGGATCTATCGGACGAACATGTCTCTTCTAGATGGCTGGAGGAATTCTCTCTTTCTGTGTGTTACCGGCTTGGTGTGCAGTCGCATTGCCAGGTTTTGTGAGATTTTGGCGCGACGGCCGGAGAGGCGGGTGGTCATTGTTGGGCACTCGATGTGGTTCAAAAGATGGACCGGTGGGTAGGCTGCACACATGCAGGAGTTGGATTTTTAGCATTTTGAGTCCCTCTGCTTCTGCATTGTATGCGTAGTCATCTGGTGCAGAAGAGGGGTGCGCGGGAAAAGGTACGTAGATTGATGAGGTTTTTATTCCCACTAGGACAAAGTGAGCCAGGCCACCCACCAGTTTTCAATGAAGTCAGGGATCCACGTGTCTCGATCGTGCACGCTGAAGGGCAGAAGTGTGTTGAACTGTTTTTTCCTTTCACTTTTGTCTCCATGTCCCCTTCAACAATACTGTCCCAGAGAGCTCCTCTCCAACGACCTTTTGGCACTTCCGGTCGGCCTTGCTCATGTACGTGCAGGGACTCCGAAAATGCGGAATTTGGAAATGCGCCCCTTCATTTTCGCTCCCGGACCCACTTGTGGCCCTGCTGAGAACCTCAACAGCGACGAAGGCAGAGACCCGTCGAAAGCAGGCGGGGACTCAGAGGTCCAAGTGGACGCTTGCATCTCGAACAGATGGATGCTGAGAGTACCAACTCCGAGCGAACTTGATGCGATGTGAATGTGCATGGTGCTTTTCTCTCCATATGCCCAGAGAAGGTTCGTCACAAGAGTTTGCCAAGTTGGTTCTTCACAATTTCTGTTTGCGTCACTTGTCTGTACAGGCGCTACATACTGACTTGTCATCGTGCATGGTCGTGCAGCATGGATGCATCTGACTTGCAATATATTGCGATGCGCTAGGCGCAATACGCCTTCTATAAAAATACCAGCCTATAGCATAGCACCAGGCATAGCATAGCATAGCATTGATGTTCCGGGTTTTGCCCGCGGTCCACTGCCGGAGGTTATAAACAAAGCTATATTTTTCTAGATAGGTTTTATTTTACTAAAAGGTTAGTAAAAATTATATAAACTAAGGAGTTTTTAAGTTACATAGTTCCTAGCATAGTTCTTCTGTCTTCTGGGTCATCCTAAGGGTCAATGGGTCATCCTGGGAGTCATCTTATCGTCATGTTTTTACTATAAAACATCGAATGAAAACGCTGTTCAAAGCGGCTATTGTAAGTATTGCAGGTAGTTGGAGGAACTAGACTGTTTTACCAGTGTGTATAGCTGTCAATTAAACCTAGCGGCAAACGCTGGAGGCCTACAAATAGGCCGATGGCGATGACGTATGATGATATGATGATGATGATGATAATATTGTTGGACATAAATTTTATATTTTATAAAAAATAATCATTAATTGAATGAATGAATGAAGTTGGCTTATCAAAAAAATATGTCATTCATTAATGATTTAAGAAAAGATATCATTAAAATATTTTTTTAGAAATCTACTATATAGTGGCTAAGGACCTAGCTAAGGACCTAGCTAATTAAGGACCCACAGTCACCTACTGAAGCACTCGCACTCACATGTTCACTTACCCACCCATGCACCTAGCTATGCACCTATAGGCGTATATATCACAATAAAAAAAAAAAGTAAAGCAGAATTGGCTTAAATTATTTTTTCCTTTTTTTTTTGTGCAATACGGCCAACACCTATAAGCAACACTTGTGCAATACCAAAACAACCTAGGCGTATCACAGCAAAAAAAAATAAAAAAAAAAAGTAAACCAGAATTAGCTTAAATTATTATTTTTTTTTTTTTGCGCAAGACCTAAGTAACACTTGTGCAATACCAAAACAACACTTATGTAACACTTGAACAACAGTTGTTTGTCACCTAACATCGTCGGGAGAAAAAAAAAAAAAACTAAGCGAGGACGGGTTTAAATTATTTTTTTTCTTCTCTGTAATAGGCCTAGAAAACAACACTTATGCAACACTTAATTGAACAACAGTTGTTTGTCATCTAACATCGTCAGGCAAAAAAATAATAAACGAGGACGAGCTTAAATTATTAATTAATTTTTTTTTTCCCTCTATGATAGGTCTAGCTATGCACCCTACTGCATACAGATACACATAGAGACACATACATACACACACACACACACACACATACACAGTGTTACACAGACACAGTCACTCACACCTAAACTTACTGCACACTCAGACTGTTAGACAGCTAGAGACTCTAGTAGAGAGGGCATCAAAATGGTGCATATAGCCATAAACCTAGGCATAAACGCAGAAAGGCGGTTGTGGGTTTAACCGTAACTCTATTAAACTGAGCCTGAGGCTAGAACTGAGGAGTGACGGCTGAGAATCTGTGAAAGCCGCGAGGGAACAATCATATATATTATAATTCAAAAGTAAACCGAATCGATTCCTAGATCGATTCAACCGAATCGATTCCTAGATCGATCTCATCGGTTTAAATTGCGAGTGCCATCCAACGATCGTGACACAATTTAACTTCATGAGATACTAATCAAACTTTACAACTTCCGGAAACGTTCCGAAGAGCGACTCCCTCGATCTCTCATCAATCCCTTCATTCCCGAAAAGACTCAACGTCTCCAGGGCAGGCAGCTGCTGCGAGCCCAGCAGTCTCAACACTGGATTCACGATTGCACCGGTGAGTGCATTGTCCTGAAAGTTTAAATGCTGCAGGGGAGGGGGGTCTCGGGTCATCCATACCTCTACCAATGCTCTGACCCCTTCGTCTGCGAGGCCCGTACCCCTTACCTCGAGTATTCTCAAGCTTGGCAGTTTCTCTGCAACCAGAAGCTCTGAGAGAGCCCTGACGCCCCCCTCTTCGAACCTGCAGAACCAGATATGAAGCGTGCGAAGGGAAGATAGCCTCCCACTGCCCAACCCCACACACAACGCACAGACCTCCTCAATCAACCGAAGACCCCTCACCTGCAGCTCCTCCAACCTGCAGACATGCCGAGAGCTCAGCGCACCTGAGAGTATGCCCACCTCTTTCGAAATGGACACGTCAAGTCGGCGCAATGCGGAGACGTGGGGAGAACCCAGGGCAGCAGCAAACGCTTGCATCCCCTCCTGCCCGATCCCCCGCAAATTCACCGTCAGGTCTTTGAGGGAAGGGACCCTGCCCCCACTCACAAGGGCTGACAGGGACTGAGCACCCTCTGTTCTGATGGTGAAGTCGTCGTCACAGTGGAGGGTATGCAGGACGGGCAGTCGTCCCGTACCTCTGGAGAGGCCCTCGAAAAAAGCGGCATGCGCTTCTTCTGTTTGAAAGAGAATGTGAAGCTCCTCTAGAGAGTTTAAGAAGGCGCCTGCGTGTGAGAGGGCCTCTCCGAACATTCTCCACCCCTCTCGGCTGAGCATCCGCGGATACCACTGGTACTTGAAACTTCGCAATCCCGACAGCTTGCCTGCTCGAATAACTTCTGCAAACCTGGTCACTAGAGGATCTGCGCTGTGGAAATTCACTCCCACGAAATTAATGTCCAAAAGCAATGGCGGGCCAATTCTCCCTTGAGATAGACCCTCACACAGAGAAGCAAAGCTTTGGTCGCAAGGCCAATCCATTCTGACAGTTCGGAGGGAAGGCACCTTACCGGTGCTCAACACCTCCCCTAGAGCTCTACACCCCTCGCCTGCCCACTCCGTCTCACCCTCACCTCCCACACCACAATCCACTCTCAGAGAAAGATCCCGAAGAGACGACAAACGCCCCCCACCCAAACCCTCCGCTAGTCCCCTCACCCCCTCATCTCCTCCCTCCGACCATTGGAGGTCAAGCTTTTGGAGACCCGGACACCCCCCACAACCAAACGCCAGTCCCAAGCCCGAGACTGCAAACCCCTGTACGGTTGACAGCTGTAGCCGAAAACTTTCAAGCGAGGACAACCTCTGTCCCTGAATCCCCTCTGCAAGGGCAACCACCCCTTCTTCGGCATCATCATTGTACCTTTTAAGATCTAGAGACTGCAGGAGGGATACCTTACCTGTTGCCAGACTGTGACAGAGCCCCGCAAACGCCTCACCTGTCATATCGTATCGAGGCTGCAGTTTCAAACATCTCAACTGAGACAGGTGCCCAGAAGTAAGGGCATTGGCAAGAGCAACGACCCCCTCTGGATTCGGATTTACATCAGAGCCCCCGAAAGGGAGGACGAGCTCTTGAAGAGACGGCAACCCCCCATGCACCCCCAATGCAGTTGCAAAAGCTGCCAACTCCCGAGGGCCCATATAGGCCCCCTCCTCAAAAACATCAGTTGATCCCAGATCGAGCCGTCGCAATTTTGGGAAACGACCTGGGACCGCAAAGGCGGCAGCAGATGGTACGATACTCCCACCCTCAACCTGACCGTCACTGCCAGCACCATCCTCATCCCCATCCTCATCCGCATCTATGCCTTCACCCGCATCCTCCTCCACATCCTCCTCCACACCCTCATCCCCAATCTTGTCGACGCCCTCTAACAAGGAATTCTGAACACCCCCACTTTCACCGTTACTGTCACCACCGTCCTCCGCCTCCTCCTCATCAGCCTCATCCCATACTTCACCCTCATCCCCATTCTCCCCGACACCCTCGTCAAACAAGCGATTGTCGCTCAAATCAAACTCCTCCAACTCCTTCAACGCATTTGTGGTAAGAAGTTCGGAAATCGGTGCATAGTCCTTCTCCTCATATGTCACATTAGCCAGCAGATTCTCCTTCAGCACCAGCACTTTCAGGTGAGGCACAGCCTCTGCATTGACTGCAGAAGCCAAGTGCTTCAACCCCAATGCCCTCATCTCGTTCTCTGTGAGGGTCTGCAGAGAGGTCGTCTTCTTTGCCTTCAATGCTTCCGCCAGTGCTTCCACCCCCTCTGCTTTGGCCTTTGTTCGGGCAAGTTTGAGGGACTGCAGGGGGAGTGACTGCGAAGACGAAGAAAGGCCCCTCGCTAACGCCTTCAGCCCTGAAGGGCCCAGAGGGTTGTCACTCAAGTCAAGGCTCAGAAGGTTGGGGAGCCATCCAAACGAGAATACAGACGCGAGGCCTTCCACGGACACCCTACGGAGTCTGCCTCCTGCAGTGGGGAAGAGCGTGTGAGTTTATGGATCACTTGTGGAAATTGGGAGTCAACAGCGAGAGAGCTCTGGAAAGACAGACACTTGAGAGAGGACAAAGACAGTGGATGCGTGCGGGAAGACATTCGAGACATCCAGAGAGACAATTGAAGGCGAAATGTAAAGGAGGAAAACATTTATGGCCACATACAGCATGATGCAGACGAAGCGAACTACCGGCAACGCTGGTGCAAAACAGAGCAGTGTTTTTGGAGTCGCCTCTGCAAAGAGGTGGCAAGTCGATTGGCTATGGAAAGCTTTGCATCCCTTCATTCTCTTGCAATATCCACACACCGGCAGACTGTGTTTTTCTCTCTTTTCCCTTCTTCTTATGCACACAACAGACAAAGCACGCCTGCCAAAATCTGTCTCAGTCGCTCTTTCTGTTGACTGACCACTCAGATCGAGGTGCTCAAGAGATGGAGGCAGCAACGGAAAGATGGGATTTATCGTCGCGCCGAGATCGCAATCTGCAGAGCGACAAGGAGAGAGAACGAAAAAGATACCAACTACCGCCATTTTTTTTTTTTCGGAAGAGCATGGTGATTGCAGAGATTTGCAAGTGCGCTTTATCGGAAGGCAAAAGACACGCATACCGAGAGTCACATGACAACATGTGCATGCATCGGGCCTGCCTTCAGATTCTCACCGAGGGTCCTCAGGCAAAGCACGCGACTGACTGGCAAGGTTGAGAGTCTTCAGAGAGATGAACGGCGCCCCCCTTGCTCCCCCCCCCGCTTTGAGTCGATGGAGGAAGTCGAGGAGCACAGGCAGACAGGCATCCTTGCAGACATGAGGACCTGCAGGGAGGTGGTGCATGCGAGAGCGGCTGGATACAGACAAACTGAAAGGGCACATGCACCTCTGCTTCGATGGTTACTTTCACATCACAAAAACAATGGTGACTCCTCGCTTCCTCGTCCCTCCATCTCATTCGGTCTGCCCTGATCACACGAAGGTCTCCACCTCGGGCGGTGTCACTTTTACAGCCCTCGCCTATACCTCCACTGACCGCATCTGAGCGTCTCCAGAACACCAGGGCCCGAGGGAAGGGACGACAGAAGGAGCTTCAGCTTTCGAGCACTCAGCGAGAAACCTGCATGCAGGCATACGCACACCTCCCGCTCCTATGTACAAATGACTACAAAAGGGGGCGAGATGGAAAGACAACGATCTTCAAAGGCAGGGAGGGTTACAGTAGGGGAAACAGGAGCAAGAGCCTTTGCCATAAAACAGAGGACGCAGCTCCAAGACAAACTCTCAAGACTCTGTATGAAAACAAAGGTTGAAAGGCCGTTGAGAAAGGAGGGCACAAACAAAAGAGGAATCGATTCAACCCTTCCGCCACTCACCCGAAAGGTCAAGAGTTGCCAGGGGCAAAAGTGAGCGTCCCTGCACACACACATACGCCACGTACACAACACAATCTCTTCACGGCCTCTCACACCATTCTTCGAAAAGTCTTGTCACAGCGATCAGGGTTCATGACGGGAGATTCTTCGAACAGTCTTGGCACAACGATCAGGGTTCATGACGGAAGATTGAAGGTTTTCCGTCTCGGGCTGACCATTCGAATGAACCCCAGGAGAATCAGCGCTAAGCCGAAGCCCTTCCTGCCTGAGGCAAGCTCCGATTTCTCCTGCAATGGAAACCCGCAGGTAAGCTTCTTTTGAGAAACAAGCAAAGCGGCAAACACAGAGAGACTGGAGGCGCCGATTGAACTTTTGAGAACAAAAATCGGACGCGCGTAGACGGGAGACTGCGAGCGGCTCACCTCTGCACTCGGGCGAGCATGTTCAATGAGCGAGCAGAGCATATTGTCTGTCCTCTGCAATGATGTAGTCCCAGTCATTTGCAGGTTATCTGCAGCTGCAAGACAGTCAAAGGGACCAGAAGAAAAATTTTGGAAACCAATCTTGCCAGTCGCGGAAGAAGTCTCCACCGATGGGGAAAGAAATGGCGGGGACAACTCACCTGGAGGAGAATTTTGGGAGCTCTCGATTATTTGCGACATTTTCTCGAGGAGAGAACAGTGGAAGGGCAGAAAGCGAATGATGAAAAAAATCGACTGGTACTAGAGAGGACTCAGAGCTCCCCTGCCGTCTCTTTCAAGGACACAATGTGAACCAAGAAGCTTCCTTCACGAGTCATATAGAACTATTGTGCAGAGGCACGCAATCATCACTCTAACGCGCTTTCTGGTCTGCTCGTATCAGAAAGAAGTCACATGAAGTCAAGAAAGGTGAAGATGCCAGCATGCAGTGATTCGAAAGATGAGACTGATATTCGATCCGAGGCAATTTCTGACAACAAAATTTCCGGCTCTCACAAACATCTCACAAGCATTCCGGTTGTGCTGCGTCAATTAACTCTTTGTAAGTGCCCCTCAGCTACATCTCAGCTATACGCGCTTTCCGGGCCACGTACGCCGGCATGCGCGTTTTAATAGGGCAGCTGATTATTAATAACTCAGTGAGAACTGTTAACCCGTATTTAACCCGTCTACGCCTGGAGTCCTCAGTGCATGGCCGGACGTTGTGTCAGACCGCAGACCGGGATCACAGAGCGCAACGAATCTCTCATCTGGTTTGAAGTCGCTGGTTCCAGACAGGCTCTCGTGCTGACAGCTTCTCAGTATATCTCACTCTCAGTCTGAATACGTCGAGGAGACGCGATGTTCGGATACACGCAGACAAATTAAGGTCATACTCAGTAGGTTGTGAGCTCATTCGCGAGTTGAAGCAGTCCAAAGGACATGCAGTGATCCTGCCTGCCAGCGCCATCATAAGATCATCTGCTTATCCCTGTCTTCCTTTTTTTCTTCTCCTCGATTGTCTAGTTTTCATCCTCCATGAGTTCCCAGCCGTCTCCTCCTCCCACAGTGGCGTCTCTGAGGGCGCTGAAGTTGGAGACCTTCGAGGGCGAGAGGCTCCGACTGATCCCGTACATCCGGGAGGCCGTCCCTCTGTACAACCAGTGGATGAAGGACCCGCACCTGCAAGAAATGACAGGTACGTCAGCCTGCGAAGGTCAGACACGCGAAAGACCTACTTGAGAGCGTGCAGAGACAGGATCCATGTTCGCGTGCAGGTATGCACGGCAAATTGTGAGGACGGCCTGCCTGTGGAACCTGTCTATGCACTCCTTCCGAATGTTTGACCTCAGAAAACCTTTCATATGGTGTCTGTATTGAGTCTGTTCTCGACCCTGCTGAGAGTTTTGGGGGTCGCCTTGCGCCTTCGGTCTTGAGCGATGTGTTCGCGGGTGTGCCTGCCCTGTTCTGCGGGTGGGTGTATGGGCTCTCAGAGCTGGGCTGATTTTAACGCTCTCCAGCCGATAGATCAGGATTCGACAGACGCATCTTCTATTTGCCACTTACTTTCTTTTGACGATCTGAAGCGCCCGCTCCTTGCCGTGCATGGATACTGATTGGAAATGGGTGAGGCTCTTTTCTCTCTGGTTTATTCGAACCTAAAGAGGGTTCATCGATGCATTGAATAACGATAAGAACAATAATAATAATAATAATAATAATAATAAAACAAAAAAAAAAAAACTGAAGAGGGTGCATCGATGCATTGAATGGATGGATGGGTGGGTGCAGCGTCTGAGCCCCAATCGCTGGAAGAAGAGTATGAAGTGAGGGAGATCTGGCTAACGCAAGATGACAGTGAGTGAGTCCTGTCGCAAAGTGAGGACGTGAATTGGTCGATCGAAAGAAGTCGTCCTCTCACCCACCCACCGACCGACCCTCCCACGCACATTCTCTCTCTCTCTCTCTCTTTCTCTCTCTCACACACACACGCGCGCGCCCAAGTGTGCACAGAGGAATTGACTGACACTTGGATTCGTGTGAATGCCCTCGGTTGCACGCTCAATTGTCCGTCCCTTGCAAGCACTCTTCCATCCGAGGCAAGGGAATGGAAGGGAGGTACTGATGTACAGCCCTCTTCTCCTCTTTTCTGTTCTCTTCTCTTCAGCCCTGCACATTTGCCGGCCTTCATGGAGCCTGCTTGGCCTTTCACAGAAGTTTGAGGGACCGTGTACCAATTTTTGTGCTGAGTCATTTGCTCTGATTCTCCGTGTCACCTGACTCCGGGGACCCTTGACACTGACTCATACTGTTGTGTCGACGTAGCTGCAGACATCTCTATATGCATACTTGCGTATTAAGGCAACGTCTATTCATTCTCTCTTTGCTGACTGACTGACTGCAGGGATATCCTGGTTGATTCTCGACCGGTCACTTCCGGCGTCCCTAGAGTGTCCGGAAGCTGCAGGGGGCGGTCAGTTTTTGGGGCTGGTTAGTAGGCGGATGGGTGGTTTCTTTGAGGCGAAGAAAAGAACCAACCAAGGTACAGCAAGGAGGTTGTTGCAGGATGCGAGAATGAGACTGTAGGCAGCCTGCAGAGCCACCAGAGGGAATCGAAAAAGAATTTTTGTTTCTCTCCGGTGCTTTGAGTCTATGCTCAACTGACGCTTGTATCGTTCGTCCCTTCTCTCGTCCTTGTCTGCCTAAATGCCAGCACTTGCAGGTGATGTGGGGTGCGTGTTTGACGAAGGTGACTTCTCGACAGGGGAACTTTTGGTCGGTCGGTTGCTGCGTGCTTGCTGTCTGTCTGTCTGTTTGTGTATCTGTCTGTCTGTGGCTTTCTCCCCCTGGTTGTCTGTTTCCGTCACTGCAGACCGTTGACCTTGATACGTTCCATTTTGCTTCCCGCTTCTTTCTCTCTCAGTCTTCTCTTCTCTGTGTTTTGCGTCCATGTTCGCCTTAAAGCAAACAAGTTTCGTCCGTTAATTCCCTGTTTTGTTTTTTCTACGTCGTCCTCCTATGCCTCGTTGAAGAAAGCAGGTGATGATCGCTGAAGACAGGAGCCGCCGGAAGGGTCTCGCAGTTGAAGCTCTTCGTCAGTCCTTCCTGTCCTTTCGATTGTCTGACTGTCGCCCCCCCCGCGCATGGGTGCTTCCTTTGTGCGTCTGGCCGTGCGTGCGTGCGTGTGTGCATGTATGTGCGTATGTATGTAGGTATGTATATGTCAAGACGTGTATTTCTGTCTGTCTGACTGCCTGCCTGCCTGTCTGTCTGTCTGTCTGTCTGTCTAAGTGGAAGCAGCAGAGGATTAACCTGCAAAGCCAGTGATCACGTGAAAGTCTGTCGGGAGGTGGAGAGGCAAGGGGCGCTTAACTCCCACCTTTCGGGCCCCCTGCCCACTTTGTCTGAGTTGTCGTGATGTTCTTTTGTCTTTGTTGCTTTTTTTGTTTTTGTCTGTTGTGTTCATGAAGAAGAGGACGGAAAGAAACCATATAGTCAGTCAGTCTGTCTGCCTGTCTGCCTGCCTGCCTGTCTCTCTCTCTCTCTCTCTCTCTCTCTCTCTGTGTGTGTGTGTGTGTGTGTGTGTGTGTGTGTGTGTATGTATGTGTGTGTGTGTGTATGTGAGAGAGAGGGAGAGAGAGAGGGAGTCCGTCTTTGCGCGTGTACATGCGTGTGCATATGTGTGCGTCTCTCCATGGCCGCCCAGACCAATCCGTGATTTTCTCGTTTGTCTGCGTGTGCGGGCAATCACCTGGGTCATTGCGTACTTCAATGTTGGAGTTCCTGCATGTGCCTGCAGAAATTATCATGAGAGTACTCACAGAAAGGATCGGGACACAAAAATTCACAGCCAGTATATCGTCCAAGTGAGCTGTATATCTTAATCATCCCATGTCTCCAACCCTCTTCCCACGCTTTGTCCTTGCGCGGGTGTTTCGTTTTGCTTCTGCTTGCCGTCCTGACCAGTCTTCCCTCTCTGGCCCGACTCCATTCTCACTTTTTGTCCACGTCTTCACCTCCCAAGAACGCGCCACCCACTTTTTCTTCCCTTCTTCTCTCTGTCTCTTTTCCACCTTTGTCCCTTTTCAGCGGCACTGATTCCCTTCTTCAGGCCAAGACCCTTTGTTCCTTCCCCTCTCTTTCTCTTCATCTCTCCACTTGTGTGTCCCTTTCTGCTGCCCCTTTTCTGGGCTTCCTTTTCACTGCGTCGGCACGCAGGAACGCAGAGAGTGTTGCGCTTTTTCTCAAGTTGGGTTTTGAAAAGGTCTGCTGGGGTCGGGGGGAAGAGCGGGTGCATGCCTGCGTGAGTCGAGATCGGATTCAGAATTGATGTGTCCAACTGAGAGAGTGCATGCATGCAAGTGGGCGAAAGTCAGGGTGAAGGTTTCGAGGTTGAGTGTGTGAGACGAATCGAAACGAGGCCACAGGAAGAACAGGGGAGGAGAGTGTGTCAGTCAAAAAACAAGGCGAAGCGACAAGCACCCAGAAAATAGAGACGCAGATGAACTCTCTCTCTCTCTCTCTCTCTCTCTCTCTCTCTCTCTCTTTCTCTCTCTCTCTCTCTCTCTCTCTTTCTCTTTCTCTCTCTCTCTCTCTCTCTCTCTCTCTCTCTCTCTCGCCCGCTCGCTCGCTCGTGTGCATGCACTCACTTTCAGACGCATCCCCTTTTTACACGCACACTTACACACACACACACACACACACGCATCCCCAAATGAGAGCGAGAGACATCAAAAGATAGATGGATTGACACAGAATTAACAGGGGACATAGAAAGAGAGACTTGAGTGGACAACTTTCGTGTGACTGCCCTTTACGCCTCCTTGGTGCCACACTGCCAGGCCAATGCATTTCTAGTTTTTCTCGTCTGCCGTTTTTTTCATGCCTCAATTCCCTAAAGTGGAAACATGTATACGTGGATGCGTACACACAAATATGCAGACCGGGTTTAAAGAAGCTTTTGACGAACATGTTCTCGAGAAAATTGTAGAAAAGAATCTGCAAGACCCTTCTGCGGCTGAAGTTCTGCCCCGGGATGATCGAGTCCGGCCCGACTTTTTCAGCTTTTAGTTCAAGTTACTACTTAGGCTGGTAGTTTTGCTCATTGCAATTTTTATAGCAAGCTAGCTATACAACATCTTGTAAAGTAAATCTTTACTTTAGCCTAGAGTTTAGCTCAATAGAGTGGATGAAATTCAACGAATCCACACTGATTTCACTGTGTATGATCGTGGTTCTATATAAAATTGTATAAAAATAACAAAATATCCTAAATAAATCACTAAAGCTGGTTTAAGCTGGTTATTATTTGTCTATGTAGGTTTTCCACTGAAATTTCCAGCTTTAAATGACTATGACAGTCATATACTTGCGCCTTAATCTCGCGGTTATACATGGTAGACGCTGCTTTCCACCTAGCTCTCCATACGTCTGAAACTAGCATCTTGGACGCTAGAGGTGATCCCAATAGTTTTAAATATCTAAATAAAGTGACGACACCCCCACTTTAACTGTATAAACTTTAAAATTTTCCCTTTA
>JAHBMJ010000112.1:227712-244247 GCA_018398765.1 Chromera velia | reverse complement strand
GAAGATAAACCAAGCCAATTGGGTGGTTTCTTCCTTGATCGAGTTCTTTGTTTGACACCTTGGTACATGGCATGAGAGAGTGCTACACAGGAAGAACAAAGTACATACATTCATTCACAGACGTAAATGAGCGGGTCTGCACATCTCCGTACATTTCTCTTGTTCACTTCAATTCACCTTTCAGCTCAGGAGTGCAGCATGCGTCAAAGATGGGAAAATTTCGCGCCGACAGCAAATCGCATGTTTCGTTCTTTTGCTGAGATGCGTAATGTATCCCCTCAGAGACGCCCGACTGACTGACTGACTGACTTGTGTGCGTGTGTGTCAGAACGCACTGTCCAGCTGCCAAATCAAATCGCTCGCTATAGGGCCACGCATCCCGATCGCTTCAACCAATTCGATTAAAGCCTTCCTTCACGAACAGTTAGCCGCCTCCTTCGTCTGCTTAAGCACATGTGCTGTCGACGCACAGACGCAGCTCGATCGTCTGCCTGCACGAAGAGGATATGAAGAGGCAGGCCCCCGCACTCCCCGCCCCTGACTGCGGAGTTCCCGTTCTGACTCAACCCACCCACACATCCGAATTTCACATTCCACATGCATACCCACCTGTGCATGTCTATGTCTATGACCAGCCATCCGTGCATGCGTTCTTTTCTCTTCAGGACTTGAGAGGAGGGGACACATTAGATTGTCAGGTCATGCACCAGACGCACCGCCGCCACAGGTGAAGGCGAAACGGTCGATCTCCTTCGAGAGACACACTATCCCCAGCCCCGCCGCTGTCAACTCCTCAGATCGGCCAGTCGGTCATACGCAGCAATACATACACCCCAGCTGCGGCCACGGCTCCAATCTGTGAGTGACATTACCGACTCGCTCGCTAATTTGATACGGTGCTCCACGCGTGAACGTCCCTCTCATGAATCTCTCACATGAACCCGAGACTGCCTCTCTATCTTCACTTCTCACTTCACTCTGTGTCTTCACACAATTAAGAGCGAAAAGAAACTTTGAGGGAGGGAGGGAGCGCGGTAGAGCACACAACCATCTTGTGATGCATCTCGGACCTCTGTCTCCCTCAGTGTTCCTTTCACTCTCCCCCGAGACAGCGCTGAGTCTCAAGTTGGTGTGGCTGCAAAAGTCTCTCCCTCCTTCAAATCCAGCGTCTCGCGCTGAATCTCCTCGAGCCACTTGCCCTTTTCTGAAGACAGTCAAGCAGGCAGAAGTAAACAAACAAACACATACAGAAAGCAAGAAAGGAAAGAAAGAAGGAAGGAAAGAAAAGAAAGAAAGGAGGGAAGGAAGGAGGGAAGAGAAACAATGCGAACGGCAGCGGATACAGAGAAGAAGCAAATGGCTGGCACGATGGCTGTATAAAGAAGCAGATGGAACCTCGCACTGTCTCACTTAATCTTGAGGACATTAAAAAAAGTCAGGAAAGAAAGAGCATGAGGCGAGTCCTTGAAACCTTAATTTGGCGACGGCTTCACTCTTTCTTTGACTGTCTTTTCACCCACATCACATCAGAGAGACTGGAAGGAAGACAGACGAAAGCAATCAAAAGAAAAGCAAGGAGACAGAAAAGCGCTCAAGAATAGAGCCCCTGGGCTGCCCCATGGAGCTCTCAGACCTCGGTCCACCTCCCTTTTTGTCTTCCCTTCCTTCCCTCCTTTCTGCCTGCCTGCCTGCCTTCCACTGGCTTCTTATTCACACATACGACAAACACCACTCCCTGCCTGCCCATCACGCAGAAGTTTCCTCAAAAGAACTCACCATCGCAACATAATCTGGCCAGGTCAGTCTCCTTCAACCCCCCCACTTTACTAGGAAGGTGAAGAAAAACCACCCCTCATTTGTGAGGAGCCCCAAAAGGGACCACGCACGTTGACAACTCTATCCATAAATACGCGTTCTCCATCAGATTGTTACCAGGTCCCTTCAGATCTGCCGGCCGTTTCTCGATCGATCCAGAAGCCGATCAAGTGCCTGTCAAGATGGAGGGTCTTCCCTGCAGGCAGAACCAAGTTCAAACCGGTGAATTCAGAGCGACATGGAAGGAAACACAAGTAATCGATCGATCGATCGATCGAGAGAGAGAGAGAGAGAGAGAGAGAG
The DNA here is from genome assembly GCA_018398765.1 of Chromera velia. Lineage (NCBI taxonomy): Eukaryota > Chromeraceae > Chromera > Chromera velia. Next base: position 242,129 of record JAHBMJ010000112.1, on the reverse strand, counting down.
AGAGACGTGGACACGTTGGTCACGTACTGACCTCTGGGAAGAACCCAGGATTCCACAAGGCCCGGAGACTGATGATTGAGAAAACAAAGAGACTCAAAGCAAGCAGGGAGAGAAAAGAAGGAGACGGGCACTAACTGACAAACACGAAAAGAGAGAGAGACAGGGGGTGAAACGACTGGAGGAGGGAAAGGCAGGAAAGGCAAAGCAACGAAAAGAGGAAGGCAGGAGCAAAGAGAGAGGCCACAACATGACAAACAAAACGAAAGCCATCAATACGGCAACTAGTTACGGAGGACGCAAAATGATTTTGTCGAGAGAGAGAAGGCACGTACGCACAGACATGAGGGCGATTGATGGAGAGTCGATCGAAGTGAACAAGCGGAGCAAGAAGAGACTGAGAGAGGGGAAAGGAGGGAAGGAAAGACAGACAGACAGAGGGAGAGGGACCGAATCTGAAAAGACCCTGCATGAGAGAAACGAAGAAAGGCGACCCTGATCTTCTCTCTCCCACCGCTCCGGAAAGATACGTCGGAGCGTCAAACGAAGTCGGGCTTCCCTTCACAACCAAGAAGCGTGAGGAACTCCCCTGACTACCTGACCCCAACGAGAGAACCCGATGAGCGCGCAGTCAGAGTTTCAATGCCTGTTGCCTCTCACTTTGAACGACCGCACAGAAGAATCAGAAGAATGTTCAGTGAGTGAGAAATGACAAGCAACGGCCACGACTTCGTTTGTTCAACGGGTCAATCGGACAGTTCAACTAAGGCTACAGGGTCTCCCCCTCCGAAATTGGCAAACAGACAGGCCGGCAGACTGCTGGAAGCAAACGAAGGGGACGTCTACTGTCTGCTCTTTTGAATGAGTCTCTGCGGAAACAAGAACGAAGAACTCGGAGAGAGACGAACACCTGAGCCCAAGATTCGAAGCAACTTGAAATCGAGACTGAATGTCAGCTGACAAAGAAATTCTGAATCGAATGCCAACCGACTGATCGAAACCTCATTCGGAGATCTACGGAAAACTCAAACTACTCATCAGACGGACGAATCGCATTGAAACTTCGAAGCTTTTATACTGAGCACCTAAGCTTGTAACAGGGAGCCAAGTAATGGTTGAGAGAGCAAAGAGTGGAGGAGACAGGCTGCAGATCGTGCGGAGGAGAGGACACGCATCGATCTTCTTCCGTCTCAGGGAACGAATTAAGGCGTCAACCTCGACGCACGCCATCCTTGGACGCCTGCTGGGACCAACGGAGGACGTTTAGGGCGACCCAAGCCTGTGCTCAGAAACCAACCCATGCACCTGCCTGCACGCAATCGTCTCGAAATAAATTCAAAGCAGCTGGGTCAAATCCTGCACGCGCACCTTCGCATGATCACATGCATTCATTCATTCCAACAAATGCGGTGGCTGGAATTAGCAGAAGAGCCTGGCAGTGGCTCGGCCGAAAGCACCTGCACCCACAAAAAACGCCCCAAACCATCCACAACTCATGGGCCCTCAATGAGGCGACGGGCAATGTAGAGGGTGAACCCATCTACGCTGACTGACCTCGTGGGTGCGCAAAAGTTGATCAGGCAGGCAGCCAGGTCGATCAGGTTCTTCCTTTCGATCGATCTGCACAAATACGTAAGTACACACAGAGAGACGAGGAACCCCCACACAGGTCCCGAGGCTTTTAGGGAGTTCCCAGGCCTACTTGGCACTGGTCCCTCCCGCCCTGAGTGCCTTTCCTGCGTACCAGCCCTTGTGTGAGCGCACTCATCATGCACGCACCCATCGATAGCTAGGCATGGCCTTGCAGGCGGGCACCCGGACACACATGCAGATTACCAACAGAATTAAAAGTCTGACGCGGGAAAAGGACGTGAGGACAGGCCTGCTTATTCAAACCGGGCACCAATCACCAGTAGGGATGTCGACGGCAGATGAACCGGAAACCCAGCTGTGATGTTGTTGCGCGATGGTTTGATCACAGCTTCAACTTGGTGCATTCTCATACCACTAAGGGTGGGTGGAGGAAAAGGTCGATGGAAAGGGTTGTGCAGCGAGGAGAAACTGGAAAGAAAAAGAAAGGAAAAAGAAATTGGATCGAAGAAGAACGGTAGAGGAGAAGCAGGACTGAAGTTCATCAACACATTGACACGTGCTCCCATCTTTCCCCCTTCGGAAACAAAGGGCTCACTGCACAGGGGGGCCTCCTTCATCCTTGTGAGAGGGAAATTGAGTTCGGTGCCTCTTCCATTGACGACTGCCCCCAGTGACAAGGAGACCAGCGCATCCCTTTCCGTTGCCCTTTTCCTTTCGGAGCCTGCTTTCACCTCTTAGCTTCCTTGCCTGCCTGCAAAAGGAGACCGAAAGCGATTGATGGAATGGAGGAAATATCAACGTGTCCTCCATGTTGCAACCTTGAAGTCCCAGAACAGAAAAGAAAGGCGCGGAGAGGAAGTACAAAGAGACACCGAGCTACACAGACAAAAGAAAGAAAAAAGGCCTGCTCTGTTTCTACATAGGATCGACGGTGTCATCGATGCTTGGCTGCAGTGCCAGACAATCCCCCACACAGAAGACAACAACGAGACAATCCACACTCCAAGCTGAAGACGAGAAGACGCATCGACCTCCACCTATTTCTTTCTCTCCTCCTCACCCACCCTCAGCCCTCACCAGGTCTCACGAAGTGAAGGCAATGTTCCGAGGACTGCTCGGTCGACGTGTCAGAGAAAAAAAGTTACTGCTCCTTTTGTCTGTTTTCGAGCCGCAAGAAAGCGTGTGTGTGTGTGTGCTGGCCTACCCGTCGGCGACTGTCGGAGTTTGTGCCCGCCTGCACGCAGACAAACGGAAAGAAACAGCAATCGGCAAAATGCAGGAAATACCACACAGCATGAAGCCCTCTTTCTTTCCAAGGCACTATCAGAAAGGAGCAGAGCGGGTTCAGAGGAAGTGCCAGCAGCCACAAACCCCGCAGCTGTTGACTTCACGAGCGGACTGCTCAGTCATCCTGTCAGAGAAAAAACGTTACTGCTCCTCAATCGCAGGTTTTCTGGACTGAATGTCGGAGACACCAGGCACCAACAGTCGCCCTGTCCACAGCTTGTCACAAGCAAGGGCAAAAGAATCAAACGAAGGGAACGGAAAGGAAAGAAAAGGAAAGAGAAGACCCACCAGCTTCAGGGGCTCGAAGCCAGCTGCTGGTACGCTTCCCCGAGCACAAATGCCACACGTTGACCTCCGTCGTTTCCAGGAGTTGCGTTGAAGAGGGGACCCGCACTTCCAGCTCTCTTCAAGACTTCCCTTTCCGGAATCCACCTAACTGCTTTGGAACAAGGATATTGAAAAGAACAGAAAAGGGACAAGGCTGTTCTTTTGGGTTGAGAACAAGCAAAGTGCACAGAACGGAAAGCAGTGACTGAGATTACAACCCCAGATACGAAGGATGGATGTACAGAGAGATTGACGAACGTACAAAACAAGAGGCTCCGTGAAAGTTGGGGCTTTTGTATTGATCAACAGCATGAGATCAAGAGATAACAGGCAAATAGGGGCAAAGATAGAGGAAAAGAAGCGAAGTATGGCTCACATGATCGAACTTGGGAGGAATTGTGGATGTCTTTCAGGAAACTCTTGACATCGTTGCCACCCAACAGTCTCATGCAGTTACCGTCTCAGTGGGGAGATGCGATGCGGCTTTTCCTCTCCCCAGGCAATGGCATCTGTGTCAGAACGTACAAATCCGTAGGTGTTGATACGACTTTCTCCATGGTGCTCTGGCATGAGACCTTCTTTCTTCACTGAGACAGACAGGATTCCGTCAACAACACATGCTTTCATCACCCACAGTCTGACATGCAATGACATATTAATACATGCAGGATGCCACTTCCACAGGCTCCAGTGGCATGCCGGGGCCCAGTAAAAAATCGTCCGTAGACTAAACCCATGCAGGCTCTAAAAAGAAACGTCGTGCAAAAATGGATTGAGGTTTTTGTTATGCATGCCGCGTCCCCGTGTATGAGGGGCGGATCTAGCCTAGTCTGTCAAAAGGTTCCGGTTCGTCCCATCTGTTCTGAATCTAGGAACACTGCTCATTAATCCCTTTTACTGCGGCTTATTTAACGTCGTGCAAAAAGACTGTCTGAACGATGATGCGGCATGCATACATATGTATAACCCTCAATCATCTGACGCAAGCAAGCTTGCGAACGGCCCTGGAAAGCAAGAAAAATGACAACTGCACGATTGACGCACGCCGGCTAGTCGACCGTCCCCCTCCCCTCCCCCCCTCACGGGAAAAGCCGCGGAACTCTCCCCCCGCCCAGAAAAAAAGCCCGGGGGTAAACGCCCCATCTGACGCACGCATGGTACACATTCAGCCTTTCGAGGCCAGGTTTTTGCCGAAAGACAGCGTATATGCACATGGGCTTGGGTATTTCTGTTTTCTAAGTGCCCTCCGCTTCGCTTTCTGGGGCTACGTGGGCTGGGGAATTTCTGTTTTCTAAGTACCCCCCGCTTTGCTTTCCGGAGCCACCTAACGCATGCACATTTGGCGCACATTCAGCCTTTCGGGGCCGGGTTTTTGCCGAAAGACAGCGTGCACGCACGTGGGCTGGGGTATTTCTATTTTCTAAGTGCCCCCTGTATTGAGCCGCCATGCCTGAAGTGCCGGCCGCCATACGCGCCGCCTTATAGATTGATGAGCCATGCCGAGCTGTATGCATGCATGTGCATGCTTCTTCATGCAATTTGAATTAATTGCAATCAATAGTAGCATGCTCATAAAATACAATGAGATGAAACGGCTGAACAATGAAAGGAACGGGAATATACAATGTATCCCGTCCTTCAGTCTTTCCCTGTAAGAAGATCTTAAGAGACTCTAATGATAAGCTTCTAGTTGAGAAGATCTACTGGCTTTTAGGGTCTTTCACCCTGCTTCGCTTTCCGGGGCCATCCATTCATCAATGAAAGTGGAAAGACCATCATGCAAACAAATAAAAAGATAAAAATGAAGCGGCTAGAAGCGGTTGTTATTTAAGTAAAAAAGATGAAAGTGGAAAGAAGTTCAACGTCTGCGTGTCTACCTTTATATAGGACTTCTGGTATGTTCATGTGTGTTCTTTCAGTATTCCACGATCGACGGTACCATCGACCATTTAAAAGAATTTTTAACAATTTTGACTATATATATATAAAAAAAAAATTATTTGAACTTTGAAAGTTCTTAAAAGAAAAGTATCCAAAATTTGGTAAACTATGCAAAGTTGTACTTAAATTTTAACTTGAATTAATAAATCCATACATTTTTTTCATTTCTATATATAGTTTTCTATGTTCAGCCACAAATAAGCGTAAGTCCATTCAGTTTTTCTACTAAATTCCCACCCAGGAAGAATTTTATAGAAACGTTAACTCACAATGCATTAATTGCTATAGTGAATATATTAAAAATTCTGCTAGAAATTCCATGTGTTGGAGATTGCGTCCGGGGTTGATTGACGCCAGCCTTTCACGGCCGCGGTCCCAGGGACTTCAGCTTGGGCTCAGCGCGCTACAAGCTATGCAAATCTGCAATACTACAAACTGTGTATGCACCATATAGGAGAAACTGATCGATCCACATTGACTTATTCAAGGTGAGGCGCATTCGCTCATCCTCTCCTCCCCGAACTCTGTACTGACACGTGAATTCCTTATGGATCAGTGTGTCAGACTGATTTGTTGCCACTTTGTTGTCAAGATGAACTTTGAAGACATGAAAAGCTTTTTCAGGGGCTTACTCAATGATGCCCTTGAACCGATCAGCGCTGAACTATCCAGACTCAGTGCAGAGTTCGATTGAAGAGATGCTGCGCCTCCAGGCCAGCAGGAGGAGAGAGTAGAAGACTCGTTAGACAGATGGATTCCACCTAGTCGAACCAGTGCCGCAGTGGTGGAGAAGAAAGAAAGAATTTCCCCTGTTTTTCTGTTTGCACCTGGAGCCGTTCAGGCTCAGAAAGTCCGAAAGCCCTTCGATGCCGTGGCTTTCTTCTCGGACAAGGACCCGTCTCCCTCCCACTCTAACTCGTCTGATGTGAGTGGATCTTCCGATGCGTCTTCCCGCCACTCTGCAGCTCAGAGAGTGGGTTCCGCATGCAGGAAGAAGAGATCGTCGAAGCAGTCGAAGAAAGTGGACCTGACCGCCTGCCCGAAGTTTGCTGGAAAGAAGGAGATTGTCGACTTTGCGTCGCAGTGGGGGGAGTTCTCTAATGTGCACCTGCAGAGGAAACACTTCCGGTCGACAGAGGAGTGGAGATCCAACATCATCGTCGCTCTGAACAAGGCAGGAAGTGATGCTCGGGCCTTCAGGAGAGATGTGAGGAGATAGAGACAGAAGCGGGTGAACCCTGAGGATATTGTAGAGAAGATGAAGCAGGAGTATTCCTCGACTCTGCTGGCGATGCAGCTAGCTGTGCAGGAGCGTGTGCAGGTCTTCCCATGGCTCCTCGACCACCGTGATCGGAACGGTCGTATCGTCATCCCAAACGGTGTGGTGCTATCGTTCACGAAGATTGACCAGAGAGTCAAGGATCTCCTCCTCGATTCCGACGACGCGGAGTGGGAGATCGCAGATCCCGCCAAGGTCATCATGATCGTCAATGCCCTCACGGACGACCAGCGTATGAAGCTCGTCAACTCCCTCAGATCGAAGCTTCCTGGATTGGGGGGGCAGCTGGATCTCAGACAGATTGACTATGCCACTCTGAAGAAGGAGTTCGAGTGCTTTGCATCCTTTGATCGGGATGCAGAGATCAAGGCGAGACAGAGGCAGAGTGGGGGTAGAGAGAGAGCCTTCAGAGGCCAGCAGAGACGGGGTCGGGGATCTGGTGGATTCAGAAATCAGGGGAACAGACAGAACGGTCAGCGCTCCTCCCAGCAGTCTCCCCCTCAACAGCAGCAGCAGCCGTGGGGACCGAAGAGGTGCTGGTAGTGCCAAGACATGAGCCACTTCGAGAAGAACTGTGCGCGCAAGCGTGCGGGGCAGCCCAGAATCGAGCCTCACCCTTGGGTTCCCCCTCCTCCCAGCCAAGATCCCAACAGAAGCCAGCAGCAGCAGTCTTCCTCGTCCTCCTCTGGGGGACAGGGAGGGAGATGACCACATTCGGGGGTGCAGAGTGCAGTGCATTTCCCCGGCATACGGGTTTCCAATCGCTTTGCATTGCTTGCTGAAGAAGAGAGGGAGAGCCGTCCCGGGCAGGACGTGACAAAACTGTGACCACACGCTATGGGGCGTGCAGGTGGAGCGAGAGGGGGTGGAATAAAATGGGTGGTGAAGAAGCCGGTGGTTGATTCAATCAACCACCGGCTTCTTCAACTTGATTCTGGATGCAGCCGGCATTTCTTTGGCAGAGACATCGAGTCCTATGTGGTTGATGTGAAAGAGATGGACAGTGAGTTTGTGGGGGTTGAAGGAGACATCGCAAGAGCAGAGAGCGACGTGACTGTGGATCTCCCTAGAGTCGAGTGTCTGGATGGACGTAGGAGGACAGCACGTTTGGATGGAGCTTTCTCTCGGTCTGTGCCAGTCTCTCTTGTGAGTGTGCATGGTCTCCGCTTGCAGAAAGTGCATGAGCCATTCTGGGTGGAGCTCCCTGAAAAAAGGGGTGGCAGTTTTTGTGCGCATGTGAAAGAGGAGGAAGGCGTTCTGGTTTTGAGTGTGCATGAGGGGGTCACCGTGCAGTCAAAGAGTCCGGCAGTGAAGCATGGCCCCCTTTGTGTGTGTTTGAACGTAGATAGAAAGGATAGACCTCTTGCACGTGAGTGGGCGTTTTTGCAGCACGGAGGTCAGAAAGGGGCCCTGCAGGAGCGACCGCCAATTCGGTTAGGTGCGCATCGATCGCGGAGGGTGAGCTTCCCTTCTGAAGGTCAGATGAGTGCGAGGGAGGTTTTGATGTGGCATAAGAGATTTGGGCATGCGACTGGTGTGTGACTGTATGAAACAATGAAAGAGAAAGGCATTATGTCGTATGTGAGCAGAGAGGCGTGTGATCAAGTGAGGCATGTGTGCAGACAGTGCAAGCATGTAAATGCTGTAATGCATCGTATTCCTCAGAAGAGCCAGGAAGGCATGCAAGCAAAGGAATTCAATGAAGTCATTTATCAAGATGTCATGTTTTTACCTGGTGGTACCCCTGTGTCTTTGATTGTCGATGCTGCAACTCGTTTTGTTTCTGGCATGGTTCTGCTTTCGAAAAGGAAGGCAGTAAGACATCTGACTGCATGGGTAAGAAGATGGGAGAGACTGGGTGAGAAGCTGAAAGTCAAAGGAAAGCCTGCAACGCTTTGCACTGACAACGGAAGGGAATTTGTGGGTGAAAAGAAGGGATAGTACGAGCATGTGTATGATCAGGAGTCCATCTTTCATAAGAAAGGAAGCATCTACACTCCCCAGTCCCAAGCGCAAGTAGAGAAAATGAATCGTACAGTGAAAAGATTGCTCTGGAAGTTGCTTGCGGATTTGAATTTGCCAAAATATTGTGCGAAGTGGTTGTTGAGTGGTGTGATTGATTCTTTGAATGAATGTGTTTCATCTGCGACGGGTAAGTCGCCCAATGCGTTTGTGTTTGGTGTTAAGGCTGCTTGTCTGCTCGTCCCATTTCCCCCATCTCTGTCGGTGATCGTATTTTTGTGACTGACTCTCGTCCGATTCCCTCTTCTGCTATGCCTGTCAGGGGAAAGGAAGGGTTCTTTGCTGGAGTCGAAAGCGACTCTGTCGTGTGTGTTCTTGTGAAGACAGACAGTGGGAAAGGATGGAGACCTTTACGTGTGCATCCGAGTGCTGTGTTTTTGATTGAATGGTATGGTTTGAATGTGTCTTCTAACTTTTTGAATGGAGTGTCTGAGTTAGCAGCTGCACCTGCTGATGATGTTGATCGTTTTTCCGATTTCGACGTCGATGAAGACAGAGAAGTCGATGTTCTTGCTGCAGGGGGTGCGGACCCTGAAGCTGTTGTCTCCTCCTCCAAGTTGCAGGCAATCTTTCCCGACTCTGTTCCGTCAGCGGCCGTCAGGCAGCTGGATCATATTGTGGGAGAGTCTGTGTCTTCTGTTTCTGCACCTGTCCCTTTCCCTCCTCCATTTGCAGCAGGCTCTCAACTTCAGGCAGGCCACCTGGAGTTGCGAAGTCAGCAGCAGGGGGTGGAGGGTGGAGAGGAAAAGGAAAAGCAGTCAGGGCAGGGTTGTAAACCTGTTTAGGCAGCACAGCCAGCAGAGAAAGAGGGAGAAGGAGAAGTCGTCCTGCCAGACATTCCAGATGACGATTCATTGTTTGGCCTCAACTTGCTTGGGGAGTCTGGGGGGGCCGCAGCCTTTGCTAGTTTTCTTGCACGTGAAGGAGAGCAGCAAGGCAGCAGAGAAACGGAGGGAGTGCAGGAAGCACAGGATGATAAGAAAGTGCAAGGAGCACAGGAAGGGAAGAGGGTGCAGGTAGCACAGGACGATAGTAAGGAAGGTGAAAGAAAGAAAGTGAGGAGAGAAGGAAATGGATTCAGAAAGGCGCCACAGAGACTTGTGGTGGATAAGAAAGTGGTCGACCAGATGATGAAGCATGTGAACCCAAGGAAGGGGCACACTGATGCGAAGGAAGAAGAGGTAGAGAAAGGCCTCTTTGATGAAGCGATGCGAGGGGAATTGAAAAGCTTTGAGGAGAATAAAGTGTTGAAAATAAACGGAGTAAGAATACCGCAGAAGAGAAGAGCAATGAAAACCAGATAGGTGCTGACATGGAAGATGAAAGGGAAAGAGAGAAAGCCGAAAGCCCGTCTTGTGTGTAAAAGATTTCAAGATGACCAAAAGAACGTTGAGACGTACAGTGGGACAGCTGCTTGGTGGGCTCTTTTGGTTTGCTTTATGTTTGCATCCAGTCAGGGGTAGACGATCGGTAAGTCAGATGTGCGCACTGCGTTCCTGACTGCATCCATTCAAGATAAAGTGTTTGTGCAGCTGCCAGGACGCGTCCCAATGGGTTCCCCGGAAGGATTCGCACCTGGAGTTATCGGTCAGCTAGAGAGAGCCATGTATGGATTGAAAGATGCCCCTCGTCTATATGGAAAGCATTTCAAACGGATTGCAGCAGAAGAAGGATGGGAGGAAATCGTTGAGAGCATCTTTGTGTTGAAAGATGAAGAGAAGAAGGTGAAAGCAGTGATGGCTGTTCACGTTGATGATTTGCTCATTTTTTCTGCCGACTCTGCTCGTGACTTTGAACCTTTGAGACAGCGTTTGAAAATGGATGAGCCAGAAATTCTCTCTACGGGGGGTGAAATGGGCTACATGGGTTTGGAGGTGAGAAAGAATGAAAGCGGGTTTGAGATCAGCCAGGAGGTATACTTGAAGTCCATTCCTGTTCAGACAGACGATTTGCCTCGCAAGTCTCTTTCCCCTGAGATGCTGAATGAAGAGAAGGAAGAAGAGAAAGAAGAAGACCTGGTTGCAGTGATGATGAAAGTGATGGGTGTGCTTGGTTGGGTGTGTCAGACGTCTGCCGATCTTACTTTTGTTTTCAGTGAGTTGTCTTGTTACAGTTCCCCCCCGACTGGTTCGAAGCTTGTTGCTGCTTTGCTTGCCCTCATCAGAGCTCGTGAAAAGAACGACAGTTTGCGTTTTGAGGGCGTGATTGATCCGAAGCTTGCTTTGTTTGTGGATGCTGTGTATTCTCTTTCCCGTTGTGAAGGAAGAGGGGGCTTTGAGGCTTACTTGGTTGACAAGAAGGAAAAGATTGAGGGAATGAGAAGAACGAATCTGGTGGTATGGAAGAGTAAACGAATTAAAAGGAAGCTGATTTCTTCGACCTCTGCAGAGCTTTGTGCGCTTGTAGATGGTGTAAAACAATCTTTTCAATGAAAGCATCTTGCAGAGGCGTTGTGAATAAAGCCGCTGGAGGTAGAGATTTATACAGACAGCGCTCCTCTCATGGAGCAATTGGAGAGTGGATATTTGAAGCGAGAGCCCCGGATGGATGGATTGTTGAAGTATGTACAGCAGGAGCTGAGAGCGTTGAAGGCGCGGGTGCTTTGAGTTTCTACTGATCGGCAGCGGGCAGACAGACACACGAAATACAAATTGGAAAAGGAGAGAGGGAGTTAAGCGCCTCAGGTTGAAGCGAAGAAGAAAGTGCATGTGAAAAGAGGTCCTGGAATGGTAGATTTCGCAAAGACATGTCGATCGAAAGCTAAGAAAAGAGGTGACTCTCCTGTGAATGTTCGAGTCAGGGGGTGATTGTTGGAGATTGCGTCCGGGGTTGATTGACGCCGGCCTTTCATGGCCGCGGTCCCAGAGACTTTAGCCTGGGCTCAGCGCACTACAAGCTATGCAAATCTGCAACACTACAAACTGTGCATGCACCGTATAGGAGAAACTGATCGATCTACATTCACTTATTCAAGGTGAGGCGCATTCGCTCATCCTCTCCTCCCCGAACTCTGTACTGACACGTGAATTCCTTATACCATGTAAGAAAGTTTTTGTTGTTTTTTAAGTGTTGTAAACTCCATCCTCCCAATGATTCTGCTTTTCAAATTTTAGGAAGGCAAAGACATTCTATTTGGTCTAGGAAAAGCCAGCATCCAAGCATATGAAAACAGAAAAGAAAACCAGAAAAATGAAACTGGAGCAGACGTCATATACGCAGACAGACAAGAAAGATGAAGACTGAAAGGTCTTTATGTGAGGAGACAAGGAAGATGAAAGTGAAGCGAACTTTCTGCAAGCAGACGGGCTAGCAGATAGGAAAGATTGATGAAACTGGAGAGGCCGTCATATACGCAGGCAAGAAAGATGGGAGCGCCGAAACCCGTCATGCAAGCAGGCAAGACGGACGAAAGTGGAGGAAAGTGGAAAGTCATCGTGCATGCACAGAAAAGATGGAACCTCAGAAGACGTCACACAAACCGACAGGAAACATGAAAGCGGAAAAGCTTTCATGCAAGTCGACAAAAAAGATTCATGAAACTGGAGAGGCCCTTAACATGCAGGCAGGAAAGATGGAAGCTAGCGGAAAGTGGTCATACAAGCTGGTAAGATAGATAAAAGTGGAGAGTCGGCATGCAAGCAAACAGCGAAGGTGGAAGCTGAGAATACGTCATCCAAACCGGCAGGAAACATGGAAGCAAAGACGCTTTCATGCAAGTCAACATGCAGGAACGATGCAAGTAGAGAGGTGGTCAAACACACTGGCAGGAAAATTAAGATGGAAGCACGGAAAGCCGTCATGGAAGCAAACATGACAGAAGAAAGCAGAGACCCACCAGGCAAGCAAAAAGAAAAGATGGGAATATGAAAGTGGAGAGGTCGTCATGCAAATAGACAGAAAGATGGGAGTGGAGAGGCCGTCGTGCAAACAGACAGAAAGATGGAAGTAGAGAGGCCTTCGTGCAAACAGACAGAAAGATAGGAGTGGAGAGGCCGTCATGAAAACAGACAGAAAGATGGAAGTGGAGAGGCCGTCATGCAAACAGACAGAACGATCAAAGTGGAGAGGCCATCATGCAAACAGACAGAATGATGAAAATGGAGAGGCTGTCATACAAACAGACAGAACGAGAGGCCGCCATACAAACAAACAGAACGATGAAAGTGGAGAGGCCGTCATGTAAATAGACAGAACAATGAAAGTGGAGAGGCCGTCATGCAAATAGACAGAAAGATGGAAGTTGAGAGGCTGTCATGCAGAGAGAAAGAAAGATGGAAGCTAGGATATGATACTAAAAAATTAAAAAAAAAAATTAATTATAACCTCCTCCCCATAGGGTTTTAAACAACAACCTACATTCTAAAAGTATGTTTTTTGTGGTTCTGAGCTAAAAAGAACCACATTGCAACATAAATAGAGTCACTAGCTTGTAAATCTTTTCAGTTATGGCAAGAAAACTGCTAGGTGCCAGGTAAAGTTCCAAAATATCTAGAAGGGTGGTTCAGGAACTCAAAATAGAACTCACCTGAACTGGCTGGAACCGACGAGAACCAACTTTCTGTGCACTTTCTATGCATTTAGTTGTCGTCAGACTGTTCTTCTAACTTTTGAAAGGCTGTCTCAAGACGTGTAAGCTCTTCAGTCTCAACTCTCAGACCATCTTCAACCACAACGGCCTCATGAACCCCCCAAAAAAATACCACTGATCCCTATTGCCTTGGGCTAAGCCTCCGCCTCGTTCCATCTGTCTGGCCGTTGTTTTTGCGTTCGCGCGGGGTCCGGTTCGATTCATTCTGCTTCATTTAACCGTCTAAGACTGACTGAGATCATTTATGTCATTTGTCTGGTCATGCATGACTCTGATTGACCATCATACATGAGTCTAATCGATCATGGAGAGCTAAATCATCAGTTGAAAGCTTGGTTTGGATGGTTCAAACCCGGTTCTCACGGTTTTGATTGGGTTCCTTCTTGTTCAGAAAAGTTTTAATAGTTTTTGTCTCTGTTCATTCGGTTCATGAACTAATGACCAGAACCGGAAGTGATACCGACCTCAGAACCAACTATAACCACTTAGAACTTACTTGAACCTTAGACCTATACTCTAATTAGTGGTTCTTTAGGGTTCTTTTGCTTTTTAAAGTTCGTAAATTGGGTTAAAGTTTTATTTTTTCATCAAAAAAGTTGTAGGAACCATACATGTAGTTAGGGATCGTCCGTAGAGTATCACACCCTAGGATGGAAGTGGAGAGGCTGTCATGCAAACAGAGAGAAAGATAAAAGTAGAAAGAAGTTCAACGTCTACGTATCTATCTTCATATAGGAATTCTGGCCTGAAGATTCGATTCTCCCGACACGCGTCCAGAAAAATGCTTGATTGAACTGTGCAAAGTACACTCATTCTCGTAGGAAGGTCAGTCAAAAAGCTGCTGCTTAGCTGCATGTACAGACGTAGGATTGACTGCAAATTCAAACTTACTGGTGGGCCTGTTACCTCCATCTGGTCCAGATATACAGGAGAATTTGCAACTACGTCTGTCCAATACCATGCAGTTCTTTTTTATCATCGAAGATCGTAGCTAGCTTATGCTTGTAGGTCAGTCTAACTCATGCAGTCATTTCTTGTGGATCTCATGCAGTGCGGCCCCGATGTTTACGCTTAAATATGCTTGAGGGGCACGTTTGGGCTTTTTTCGTGGTTAAGTTCAGTTTCGCGGGGGAGTTGCACGGAGCTGTTGTATTGCATGACGGATATGGGTGTCGAAGTTGGGCAACTTTGCGCGTTACCCCTTAAGCCAGGTCGCGGGTTTAAATAAGAACCGAGGCCCTGGGCCCCGGCATGCATCAGTCATGCAGACTGACTCCGTATATCGCCTCGGAGGGCAACTCAGCTCTGCTGAGATCAGCTGAGAGGCGCCGAGAGGCCCTGAGATCGACGCACTCGCATAACACATTTTTTCATTTTTGGGGG
>JAHBMJ010000112.1:175177-224241 GCA_018398765.1 Chromera velia | reverse complement strand
GGGGGTTGTGACCTATACGATCGGTAAATATTTTTTTTATCTAGTTTTTTATGCCCCTTTAAAAGAAGACTACATGTAGGATTGGCGGTTTAAAGTTGGTTGATAAGCTTTCAAGCTACTAAACAGCCTAAGCTTGATCTAACTGCATCTTTCAAAATTTAATATAGTGAAATTTTACTCATATTTTAAAATAGAGTTAATAACTTTCTTGGATTTTGTTGGATGAATGAATGAATGAATGAATGAATGAAGTTGGCTTTGCTAGAGTGGAGCCATGCTCCCAGCAGCCTATATTCATGCAAGAGATCGTCAATCACTCAACTTTAAAGATAAAGCTAAGCGCGAGATCCCCTGAAATGGTAATCTTTAGAGAGTAATCTTTAAAGTTATTTTTTCCTAGATTTTTTATTGCACCATCCTGTAGTCGTCATTATCTTCATCATAAGTACTGTCACTGTAATGATTGGTTGCATAGTCTGTATGTTATCATGCAATGCATGCTAGAACACATGACCCTAGCGTTTGGGGGAACATCTTTTCTAGCATCCTTTTCTTTTTATTAACATGCACTTCTTTTTCAAATGTTTAAGTTTAAAATGAATATAATTAAGTTATACATACATCTTGAGATGTGTGCTAGACTATAAGAACGACTATCAATCAATCAATCTAGCTACACACAATGACAGAAATAAAGACTCACGA
Organism: Chromera velia; assembly: GCA_018398765.1. Classification (NCBI taxonomy): domain Eukaryota; family Chromeraceae; genus Chromera; species Chromera velia. Next base: position 223,536 of record JAHBMJ010000112.1, on the reverse strand, counting down.
AAAAATCGATCCGTAGGTCCTTATTCCAGAGAAAGTCGTTTCAAAATGGCAAGCAGAGAGCCACTCCCAGAGGAGAAACGTTCAATTCCAGCAATCGATCAAGATGAAACAATAAGAAATTTTGTGAGTCAAAATAGATGCAAGAGGAGACGCTTGATGGAATTCCTGCATGCGGGAACCCCGGAAAGCCCCAAACAAGAAGTGAAAGAGTTCCAAGGATGGCAATCACTTGCGTAAACAATCGGGACTCAGCGTGCATCACTCAACGTGCAATCACTGACAGGAGAGACGAGCTGGGATCAGTCAAAGAGAGAAGCGTATGGAAAGATGAATATCATGCGTGAGGCGAGCCGACCAGTGGTGGCACGCACAGCATTTAAGGATCTGGATGGGGACTTACCTAGGGACTTACACGTTTTAAAAATCAATTCGCTCGGCATGCGCCCCTTACCAAACGGAAAAAGATAAAAGAAGTGCGCATTGACAAGTAAAGAACAGGAGCAGCATGCTTCTGGAACATTACGTGGCTTCTTCTTTCTACAGCGGTAGCTGACAAAACTGGGAAACGAGACAGAAGAAACGAAACGTGATAGAAAACATAAAAGAAACCATGAAAAACAAACAAAATGCTCTCATGCGGTCAGCTCCTCCCCATCCCCCCTTAATTCTTTCCCTCTCCATCGTCGGGTGGTCACGCAGAGCAAGAGGAGGAAGAAAAAACACAATCTCGCTCCCAAACACCGGAGAAAGAGAGGGAGAGGGACTCATAAGACGAGTCAGAGCACCAAGGTCGAGCGCCTTTGTGAGGAGGTCAGAGATGTTGGATTCGGTGGGGATTTTGAAGATGCTAATCCTGTGTTGCTCGACCAAGTCAGTGGCGGCCTGAAGGGGAACGACACAAGCCTTGTCCTGTATCTCCCGGATAATGGGGAGGAGGGCACGCTCGGCAGAAGAAGAGGTGCCAGACAACAGCAGAGATAAAACGTTTACTGCATCATAGCCAATTCCGACACGGATGTTGGAGTAGAAAGGGGCGGCACAGTTCGCAAAATGCAGTGCGGCGTCGATGCCTTCCTCCAAGGTGAGCACCTCTGCTCTTGTAGTTGATTTTGATATGCGGGACTGCCTTCTGCTTTTCCAAATGAGAGGTGAGTTGTTGATAAAAACAACCCAGCCCATTTGAAGATGTAGAGAGGCGGCGTTGCCAAACGATGAGTCCCCATGCTCGATGGCAGTCAGCTTGGTCGGGTCGGAGGAAGGACGGACGTGGATCCCAAGAGATGGGTGCGAACGGAGGTAGCGCACCGTTTGGAGGAGAAGACGAAGAGCCCTCTCGGTCGGGGACGCCAGAAAACGTGACAGGTAGGAGTGCGCAAGAGCAACATCTGGCTGTGTGCAGCTCCGAGTCGCCACATAGCCTACCTGCCCGAGCAGGGTTCGGAAGACCTTCACACCTGCGGCAGACAGCAGAGGAGAGGTGTCGTCCTTATGCATAGACCCGATAGGGAGAAGCTTGTCTGCACATCGGTCAGAGCCGGCCATATCAGGAGGGAGGGCAAGGGAGGCGACGTAGTCATGTTGGTGGCAGAACACGCCGGTGGTGGAGAGATCGAACTGTACAGCAATAAAACAACCTTCCGAGAGATCGGTGTAATCGCCGCACGTCATGATGTCCTTGAGGGGGTCAATGGTAGCTGCCGCATCCTCCCCGATGCCCAGAATGAGCGGGTCATCACAGTAGGTGGCCAAAAGAGCACGAAGCTCACCATCGGCACGACGCAACACCCATACGCCCGGAAAGAGCATTGGCTCCCATCCAAGGGAGCGGAAGACGGAGGTAAGAAAATCCTCGAAGACCTTGCCTGCGTCAGGCAAGCCGTAGACGGCTTTGCGGAGGACCCAGAGAAACTGCCCATGGTCTGGGTGGTCGGAAGGGGGGATGGCAGCGAGGGGGGGGCGATCAGGAGGCAACGGGGCTTGTAGGTACGTCTGCACGATATCGGCCTTCTGAAGGGAAAGGTCGACGCCTCGACGCTTGCAAGGCTTAGCGTTCAACGCAATCTGCAGGACAATGCGCACAGCTTCGAGGGGGCAGAGTCAGGTGGCGACGCTCAAACCCTCCCGAGGGACCTGCTTGTTGTTGATGATGGTGCACGTCTTAAACTTGCGCATGCCGTCGTTCTGAAGCTTTTCGGTGCATACACGGAGGAGAGGGACGCAAGGAACGTTCCTCGGGACTTCAGAGATCGGAGTCCTGATGTAGACCTCTCGATCGATCCATCCCTAATCCTCCTTCTGGTCTGCAAAACAGACAAGCTGACAGGAAGTAGGACACAGATGTTTCAAACTCACTGGTCGGTGCGTAGTTGCAGCACGCACCGACAGATCAATAGAAGCAAAAAAAGCGACAGCAGATACGAGAGAAGGATTAGACAAACGAGCACTTGGATACTCATAGAAATGATACCCATCCGAGCCAGAGGCAAAATGACAGCAGAGAGAAGGGGGAAGACGAGACCCGCGATTGCCCTGCGAACGCTCCATCTCGAAGCCTGCTGCTACGATCTGACCATGCGACAGTTCAACAATCTCTGCCGCATGTTTGGAAGCGTGCTTATCGTACGAGACATACCCCCCTCCCGAGGAATAGTAGCCCGGTGCCCACTGCCTGTAGGACAGAGCATATCGCTGGTGGGAACCCTACGCATGGACCTCATTCCGGACATCACCCTCTGCTGCTCCATCACTCGGCAGGACACCGAGGATTTCTCCTACCCACAGGAGTGAATGCTCAGGGGATCGACCAATCACCATCGTGCCTGGCTGCAGCGGGGCAGGCATGACGGGGAAAGGAGAGGCGAGAGGGGGAGTTGCCGGCGGGGCAGACTCGGGGATCGGCTGCTGAATGGGCTGCGAGGATAGAGGCGGGTCCGTTGCATGGACAGCAGGCAAGTCAGCAGGAGGCAAAGGGGCAGGGATCGGCGGCACAGGGAACATCACGGTGTCGGGGGGGGACTCAGTCATTGGGTCGGGACCAAAGAAGAGGACAAAGGCTGCTGCCTCCTGTTCCTAAAGCAGAGTCAGAGTAGCATCAGCGGAGGAAGGAAGCGAGGCGCAATCTCTCTACCCTGCGCGTTGGGCCAGAGTAGCACCTTAGGGATTGGGTTGTTTGCGCACGATGCCAGATGGGACAGGGCGGACGGCTGGACGGAGCTGGTGAGGCGATGCGGTGGTCCGTTGGGGGCAGAAGGACTCATCAGTAGCTATAATTTTGTAGAAGTGTTCATTCTCAATGGAGACAACGCGATAGGGGGCCCAAACGGGGCCACACTTCAAGTGACACTTGTGACCTTGACCTGATCGACCCCCCCCTCCAGAGGTGCCCCGGTTGTACATAACAATGTCTTTCACACAATAAGTCCACAAAACAGACGGGCGGGGAGGGTGGGCAGAGGGGAAAGAATGGTGAACACAAGACAGCAAACCAGGGAGGGCAGCGGCTGTATGATGAGAACCCCCCCCCTGCACTGACATTCGGTTATTCAAACGTCGAATTGCCTCATCGTGGATCTCAGGCCATGAGTTGCCGGGGAGCTGACGCTCGAGGAGGAGAGAGCGGACGGAGGCAAGCACCTCTCTCTGCCATCGTTCGGATAAGGAGTTGCCGTCCTTGTAGCTAGAGAGCGCGAATGAGAGACGGAAGCCCCGATGCTTGGAGAGCTCAATGAGGGGGGTGTTTGCAAACTCAGACCCCTGGTCGCATCGGATCTCCTCTGGGACCCCAAAACGAGGGAACCATATGTTTTCAAGGAAAGCGACAGTCTTGTGGCTGTTGGGGTGAGCAGTAAAGCGAGGGGCAAGGCCATAAGGGAGGAAATCCTCCAGCACCGTGAGTTGATGAGTCGGACCGCAGTCAGATGCCCCCAAATACAGGCTGTCGAGATGCAGCCTCACCCCCACCTATGCCCCTTTGGTGAAAGAGACACCGGGGATGGAGAAACCAACCGGGCCCTTCACCTGTGGACACTCAGGGCAAGAAGAAAGAACATGAGCGACACACGTTCGAATGGTAGTGAGCGGGAGTTTGAAAGAGAAATGAAAGAGGAGTGGATCCATCATTTCCTTCACGCCCGTATGCGCACACTCGCAATGAACCCTGCAAACCAAATCCCAAAAATCAGAAGCAGTAAAAATCTTGACTGTGCCTGTCTGTTTGAGTTGAATCGTAAACGTGAGTTGAGAAAATTCAAACTCAGAGAGAGAAGGTTCAGATTCATCGACAGAGAGAGATTCAGAGGGGGGAGAATCGCGGTTGTCAGAAAAAGAAACAGAAAGAGAAGGGACATCACCGTTAGTAGTTGCTTTCACAGAATCCTGCACTGTAGTGGACGCCCCACCTGCGATCCCACCTGGACGCGCTGGCTCCTTCAATCCCTCAACTCCCTCTCCAGAGGGGACAGACGTCTCCTCCGGAGACACAGACATGCATACGCTCTCAGGTGTCTCTTCCCAAGACACACAAACACACACTCCCTCAGGTGCCTCTCCTGTAGACACAGGAACCCCGATACCCGCACTGCCCTCTGAAGGCGAGTGTAGAGCAAGGGTGGTGGTGGGAGAGGTGGTTGTGTACATGGCAAAAGGAAGAGGACAGAAGGGGGCAGAGTTATCGATCTCGTCCTCCGATTCATTGGAATTATCCTCCAGGGGGGGACGCTCGTCGTCGGACTCATCTGAGCCTACCAACGAAGGTAGGGAATCGTCATCTTGGAGTCCGACGAGAGGGAGGCCGTAATACTCCCCGAGGTCGATCCATGTCAAGGTGACATCAGGCCCAGAGGGCGATGGGATCACCATAACATTATCTTTGTAATCTATCTTCACAGAGAGCCGCTGGGCAAGGGCTTTCGAGAAGAGGAAAGGGATCGAAGACTATGGAAGGATAAGGAAGGTAATGGACTCAAGGTGGTCGCCGAAGATAACGTCATCAAGCGTGACAGAATGGGTGGCGTAGACGACGGCCCCGGAAGCCTCAGAGGAGTTGTTGCAACCAGCAGTCCGCACAGGGACTGGGGTGTCGAGTACCTTCACGGTGTAAGTAATTAATGGAGGCGGAGACCTTTTCAAGGTAGAGCTCACCGACGGCCTTGACAGTTGCCCCGTCGTCCATGCCGAAATGAGGGCCGTGGACCAAATTGGGGGAGGTGACGGCAGCAAAGGCAAAAGAGACGGTCGCGCAGTGAACGTTGGCGGCCTTCTTGGAGGCACGGAGCTTGGAGGGACGCATGGCATCAAGGTGCCCCTGCTTGCCACAACCGCAAACGTGAGCGATTGCTGGGCAAGTAGAGCGATCAGCATGAGGTGAGGCACCGCAAGCGATGCACTTCACATGCTTCCTCCATAGGTGAGTGACCCTGCAGTAGATACATTTGGGGTGGTTGGGCTCGGAAGTAGAAGATGACCTGGAGGGAGGTGCACTTGAGAACCAAATCGTGCTAGAGATTGTGACAGAGGGAGTCGGCGTTCCGAGCTGTTGTTTGTAGCGGCGCAGACAGTCACGAAGGCCCATAGGAGTATAATCCTGCAGGTGTGCGAGGACATAGCGATGAGCGCCTCCTTCAGTGGGAAGTGACTGCAGGAGGATGCTGTACTCGAAGGGGACAAAGGGCTCAGACCCAAACGCCATCGCTGGAACGAGTCGACGGAGACGGCCAAAGACTTTTGCTGCTCGGGCAAAGTAGGTGTCGATGGACTCATTGGCGAGAGGACAAAGTGCCTTGACAGCACGCCAGTGTTTCCGGACATGGGACTCGTACGGACCGAAGTAGAGGCTGTCGAGGGTGTCAAGCAGCCACGAAGGGTCATAGATCTGGTCGGCCTGCACAGTGTGAGAACGGAGGACCTCTCGCACCCCTGAAGAGACCTTCTGACGGATGATACCAGATAGGTCTTGGGGACCGAGTGCATAGGGACTATCCAATAAGCGGACTTCATCCACTAGTAGTACCTCGTGGAAGCTCTCTTTCTACAGTTCCATGTCTTCCTGGGGGGTGCCCAAAAAAATCGCCAACTGGTCAATCGCCTTTTTCACCAACTCACTCCGGCGGGTCACAACTTGAACAGAGTGACCAAAGGAAGGAACGAGGAAAGGCTACCAGGGTGGCTGCTGCTGCACAGGCGGCACAGAAGGAGAGGGAGACGGAACATTCTGCTAGAGAGGCCAATAATGGTGTATAGACTGTGGCACAGGAGTCGCGTACGGGCCTGCAGAAGGGAAAAAGCCTGAGGCAGGAGGGACAGGAGTCACCTGTGGAGGAGCAAATCCAGGAAAACCTGGACCAGGAGTTCCAATGGGGTAGTAGGCGGCCTGGTGCCCCGTCGGCAGAGCCGAGTGGGGGTACGAAGGAGCGGGAAGAGGTGCAGGGGGACCATTACCTGAGGACGCCTCAGCCACCGGGTGTGGAGAGTCGGACACCGGAGGCACAGGAGAAGGTGGATCACCCTGCCCAGCCTGACTAGAGGCACCAGAGACATCAGGTGGAGACACTTCGATGTGCTTCTCGACTCCAACCGCTGGCGGAGCGTGATCTGCTACATCAGGAGGAGATAAAGCAGAAGCGGGCTCAGAGCCAGATGCGGGAGGACTGGACAGAGATCGTTTAATCACTAGAGTTTGCTCCATTGTAGAAGCTAAGGAGAAGGCAAACGGACAAGAAGAAAGCCGTTCAACCCGGGAAAGAAAAGAATGCTTTCTCAAAGAATCAGAGGAAGAAAGCGGGAACCGGCACTACGAGATGTGTGCTAGACTACAAGAACGAATATCTAGCTACACACGATGACAGAAATAAAGACTCATGAAGAAATCGATCCGTAGGTCCTTATTCCAGAGAAAGTCGTTTCAGAATGGCAAGCAGAGAGCCACTCCTAGAGGAGAAACGTTCAATTCTAGCAATCCATCAAGATGAAACAATGAGAAATTTTGTGAGTCAAAATAGATGCAAGAGGAGATGCCTGATGGAATTCCTGCGTGCGGGAACCCCGGAAAGCTTCAAACGAGAAGTGAAAGAGTTCCAAGGATGACAATCACTTGCGTAAACAATCGGGACTCAGCGTGCGTCACTCAACGTGCAATCACTGACAGGAGAGACGAGCCGGGATCAGTCAAAGAGAGAAGCGCATGGAAAGATGAATATCATGCGTGAGGCGAGCCGACCAGTGGTGGCACGCACAGCATTTAAGAATCCGGATGGGGACTTACACGCTTTAAAAATCAATTCACTCGGCATGCGCCCCTTACCAAACGGAAAAAGATAAAAGAAGTGCGCATCGATAAGTAAAGAACAGGAGCAGCATGCTTCTAGAACATTACACATCTCTATACGCTAATTTAACTATTAAATTTAACTTATATATAAACTTTTCAATGTAATTTGTTTGACGCCTCGATCGAAACCTAGATAACAGGCTAGGTTTAAGCTATAGTGTTTGAGTTAGCTGGCCTTAAAATTGGTGTTTTGAGCCTATATTTTAGCATTTTTTAACTGAATCTTTGTATATCTACTTAGACTAGTACTTAGATATTTACTATAGCTTTGTACTAGCCAGAGAAGCAATGAGACAAAACTAAGATTCTGGCCGATCAACAAACACATAGTTGTTTAGTTATGATAATAATAATGATGTATGAGGTTAAAGCCGGTGAGCCATATAGGCTTTGGCCAACCTAGTATTTCCTGCATAGATTCGATCCCTCAACCTAGGCCCCACTGGGGCATTTACATGGATCAAAGCTTAGCTAGGGCAGAAATGGAAATAGAAATAGAGGGTAGCTCCACCCTCAAGCAACCAGGGTTAAAATTCATCTACATCGGAACAGACTTGCAGTGGCAGGGGAAACGACCGAGAGGGAAAACAAAGCCAGAAAGAAAGACTGAAAAAGAGAAGCAAAAGAACGCGTCCATGTCAGACTAAGAAATGGTAAGGAGTGCAGTTTACAGGGTAGGAACCCTACGAAATACTTCCTTGGATACCGACTCCTGAGGAAGGGCTCGGCTGCTGAGCACAGTGGACAGTCAGCAGCGAAGAAAGAATACATACAAGATCAAACGAGAATCAGACGAGACGCAGGCACAGTGACTTTGCTTCCCTGGCCTGGGGCTAACTAGACTGACTGGAGTACGGTACCTACGGTAGTCCTATCAGTCTTTCCTTTCCTTTGGTAAGACCAAAGATCAACTCTGTAGGGCACGATTTATTTTTGAGGCAGTGAGATTATGTACAAAAAACTGGATAGGAAAAAGAAAGAGAAAGAAAAGAGAAGAGATAAAAAGAAGATGAGAAAAAAACAACAAGAGAGACTACCCAAAAAAGCTGTATCTACGCTGTGTGGATACGAGTGCCCCGCCTCCCTGCGCCCGCATGAGCTCGAGCACGTCCCCTCCCGCACGTTTCACGTTTCTCTCTCTGTTGCATTCTAGCTCTGAACCCACTCTATACACTCAAATGGAGAAAAACAGGAAACAACCATCTAGAAGTAATCGGATTAAGACTTTACCATTTACGAAAGCAATCTGAAATTGCCCGTGCGCCGGCAATAGGGTGTTTCTCGAGAAGGAGTATAAAAATCTCTCTTACTTTTTTTTCATTCTCGTACACCACCCATCCTAACTGTTGCTTTGCCATCTGTTGTGCCCACACAATCAACTCTGACTCAGAGCGTACGTCTCTTACTTCCTCCAAAAGCCTATCCATGCGTCCTCTTTCCATTTCCGTCTCTTTGCATTCTGTCAACTTGTGAACAATATCATTCAATTCACCCCGTCCATGCATGTCAAAGGGGCAGTGCTCGCAGACAGACTCTACCTCCCTGTTCGAAACTCCCCCCCCCCCCTTCAGCAGTGCACGGGCAATCGGCCTAACATTGGCCTCCGAATAGAGCAGCTTCCTAGGAAGAGGTCGAACCATAGGAACTCGCCGCCCGCTTAAGCCGGTCCATCCTCCCATACATGATAAGACAGGCCAAGCGCTGTCTAGACGGATATTCAATTTGGAAGACCAAAGGCCTCACTCCGTTGGGGAAAACACCCCCCCATCCTGTCTGCCCTCTGCTACCCTGCCGGCCCTCTTTCTGCAGAGAACGGGAGGTTGCTACAAACCAGTCGTCCAACCATTCTTGTGCCTCCCTACCTCTCCCTTCGACAGCAAGCTTTCTTCTCATTGCTGCTTTCTCATCCAGGCCCGAGAGCATCCCTGCATTAGAGAAGAATTTAAGAGCAAAAGGTCCCACCAACAGCTTGACAGACCTCCACCATTCTTTGTAAAAGCCATTGTTGTAAAGATCTAAAAATCCGGCTGACACACAGTGGGATGTTGAGGAGAGGCTGCGTAAAAATCCCCCAACTCTTTCTGTCAAGAGAGCCCATATCGGGCAAAGGCGCCAGAGATGAAAAGGGAGAGGATACGAAACGAATTGCAGGGGAGGCCAAAAACTCATCTAACAAAACGTAATTGCAGATCGTCCAGCGTCTTTATCTCTGCTTGACTGAGGGAAAACGCTTCGAGCCCGTAAAGGGCTACAGGAATCCATAGGCCCCAAAAAAGCATAATTTTGGAGGCAGGGGAAAGAGGACCAAGGGAAACACAGAGCCGTATGACCTCCCCCAGCGCCCTCTCTGCCGTCTCCAGCCGATGTCTCACAGAGGGACGGAGAGACTCTGAACCGCCTTCAAAGAAAGTGCGGCCTAAATATTTGTACTGATCAGTTCTCTCTACTTCTTTTCCCTTAAAGAAGATCGGCTCCCTAATGTTCTCTTCATTGCATGTTAGAAAGCCTCATCACTTTAATCTTTTTTAAATTGACCGTGAGGCCCCATGTCCAACAGTATTCACCCAATTTATTCATTTTTGATTGAAGCTCACACGAAGAACAACCAAACAGAATAAGATCGTCAGCGTAACCGAATCGGATGCTTTCAAGAGGCTGAGACCCCAAACCAATCATATCGTCCCGACTAACCCAATCTTTCCTTCTTTTTCTCTTCTCCCCCGCTTCGGTCTTCTCGTTCCCCTTTCCACTGCTTGCCCCTCTCAATCTACTTGCCTAAGGGTTATCTTATGTTCGGCTTTCTATTGGACTCTCATCATTCACTATTCCATCCTTCTCTGACTCTTCCCCCCCGTGCCTGTTCCCTCGGTTAGCCGAGGAGCTGACGTAGTGGTGCAGGTTATTTATAAACAAAAGGAAGAGCAGGGGAGAGAGAGGATCGCCCTGCTTTACCCCCGCCCCCTCCGGTATCTCCCTATCTGCTCTATGAACTCTTGCCCAGGCATTGACATACATGGTATGTACCATTACTTTTTTCTTCTCTTGGATTCCTTCCTTCCCCCCGCCCCTTCCCCCTTCCCCCCTGCCGTTTCAGATCGATTTTTAGGCCGGAAAGCCAACATGGATCCAGAGCCGTGGCTTGAACAACGAACAATCATGCAGCAGCGGCCAGGGCAACAGACTCTGGCGGGCCTCGAGGGCAGGGTCTGATACCTCAGCTTAGGTTGGGGAACGCCCCGCCCTGCTAGCTCTGGCGACAGATAGACATAGCAGGAAGGCCCTAGGGCGGAACATATCAATCAATCAATCAAAAAAATCACTCGCTAAACATGCCTGCCAGCAGTACCATTGTATTAAACGGTGGTAACTTGAACGGTGGTAACTTAGACTATTATGGTTCAACGGTGGTAATTTAAACCTAGAGTCTTCATATACTAATTCTATTAAATTAATAAACTAGCTGTATTAAATAAAAATATGATATAATGACAATATAACCTGTATCGAACATGATTTGCATACTAGTGAAGATAGGCTAACAGATTAAAAGCTGCATGCATGGTATAACAGTAAAACTGTAAAAGGAGTAATCTTCTTGATAATCTTGCTTGCTTCCTGGACTAGTTCCTGGACCAGCGTCTAGACCAGCGTGGACACTATCTAGGACATTTTGCTGGTTTGGCCCTAGCAGGTGTAGACCGTATAATCAACTTCATGCAATGAAAATTCAAACCAGTGAATCTCTCACGGCATCTCCCTCCGAAAAGCGCAAAGGACCCCAAACGACCCGGCCCTCATCGTGAAGATATGTTGCAAAAGCAGTTTGAGACAAACAGGCCACTGTTTGAGGCTCTGACTCTTTCTGCGTCTGTCTCTCAGCCCCATGCAACTTGGCTAGTTCGGCCGCACTCCCCTCACAACCCCGACTGGTTTCTGCGGTTGTCACCTCTCCGCCATTTACTGTGCTCTCTTTGGTGTTGTCGTTTCCTTTCGGCTTTGGAGGCCCTTTTGTGAACTGCACGAACACTTGCCAGAAGAGTCAGTAGGGCTGCAGGGTGGACGCAGAACAAGCACGGCAGACAGATCCGAGCAAGTGGAGCATAGGAGACGAGCACTAGGACGAGCAGGCATATGCATGGACGTGCATGGACACAAACAAACACAGACCGATCGAGAAAAGAGGCAACAGAGCTGCAAGGGGGAACAAAGGTGAACGGAGGAAGAAAAGTTGGGGCAAAAGCAAAAAATGCAATCTGCAAGCGAGCCCGTCGGCCATCCTGCCAGGACAGAGGCCAGCAAGCAAGAAAGAAAATGGAGGTTCATGAAAGCCCTACAACCTCCATGAATGTGTGTCTGTCAGTGCGAGACCCACCGTTCGTGTGAATTCATGGATTTTGGGAGAAACCAGCGAGACGGAGACAGGCGTGCGCGGGGAATCGCCCGGAGTGACGGTGTCTGAGAAGGTGGACCCTGTAGGGGTGGTGTGGCTTTGATTCCAAACAGAAGCCGCGTTCTTTGCGTGCACGAGTGCTTGCATGGTTTTGGCCCGGGTAACTGGAGCGAGGAGCGAGGAGACTTGGGGCAAAAGAGGAAACCGTTTGGGAGACACGAGAGCAGTCAGAGAGATGCGGGCACACTCGTGTAGTTCTCTTAGAAAGGTCATACGACTCTCTTTCTCCTTACGGTTTGGGTCCTCTGACAATTCTTCTTTCCCCCCCTCTTTCTTAATTTCCAGACTGCTGATGGTGTTTCGGATCGACTCGAGCGTTCCTCTGAGGGAGTGTGCGATCTGTTCCGTTTTCTCTTTTCTCTTCAGGTCCGTCTGCACGAAGTCGTACAGAATAGGGGGCTCTGCCCAGGACTTGCACTTGTTCTCGAACCAAAAGATTTCCTGCAGCAAAGGGCATGCACGTATGAAATTTTCATCTGAAATGCTGGGTGGGGAGAAAAGCAAGAAAGTGAATGCACGCCAGAGAGGCATGCAGGGGGCAAGGAAGGAGGAGAAAGTATGACTGAAACATATCAAAAAGGAAAACTGTCAAGAAGCTGCGATGTATCCTATTCATTCGCTCAGTACACGAGGGAGAACTCCATTCTACATATTCTTTAATTCAAGTGAAAAAGAAAAAACGGACACATGGTCTGAACCCGATCAGCTTGCAAGTAGACTGACTGACTGACTGACTTCGAGGAAGAGGCAGGAGAGCCGTCTCTGTTCGATCATCACGCAATCAGAGAGGGTCAGACTGCAAGGAGGAGGAGATAAGAAAGAGAGAGGATATTAAGCAGAAGCACCGATCAAGCTGAAGACACGAGAACAGGCAGAAGGATTTTGAGAGACAGCAGCAAGAGAACCAAACAAATGACCAACAAAAAGGAAGGACCATGGGGGGGCGTCCTTTTTCTTCCCTGCCCTCCGACGACAGCCAAAAACAAATGAAAAGCTGCAGCCTAATGTCCCCGTCGAGTTCACGGCGTTCAAATAAAATGACTACGCGTCCATGCAGAGCTCCTGCCTGCTTGCTTGCTTGCTTGAATTGCCGCGCTCCGGTTGCACACATCCTGACAAAAAATCGAGACTGTGGAAAACTAGAAGCAAGATAAAGAAGCAGCCTCTACACCCCCCGTCGTCCGATATTGTCGTCAGTCGAGACCGAGAGAACAGGAGAGAGAATGACTGACACCAGATGGGGGATGTTGGGAGGAGACAGAAGACACTCCCCCCCTGCCTCCAAGGGAGCCACCCACGCACAGGGCAAAAATTCAGACGGAGGCAGACCGTCAGAAGCGTCCTGCTTGCCGCCTCCCCCTTCTGCTCCCTTCCCCTTGGAGGAAGAAGAAGAAGAAGATGAACGAGCGCTCCTGACGATGAAAGGGTCCAACCCACAGAAGATCCCCGTGTCGTTTGTCTCTGTATCCTGCAGGCAGAACCATGCAGAATTATTCAAACAAACCACCTAGCTAAGGCTTTGAAGAGGAATAGAAGAACAGACGTAGATGGAGCTCGTCTTTCTTCATCAATCTCGAAGTTTTGTTCCCCTCCCTCTACCTCTAGAGTGACTTGGGCAGGCGGAATTTTCTGGAGAAAGTGACAGTCAATGTACATTCTGAAAGTGTGTTTTGTCTCATTCAGTGCCAGATGTCCACCGTTCATTCGTTCAGTGAGTCAGCCAGTCAGTCTTTCTCCCCCCCTCTTTGTTTCTCCCTAAAATCCACACATACCCCTTGCATATTTCCTCCTGTGGGTTGATCAAGCAGGCCGAGTTACTTACCTGAAAGATCAAATCATAGCACTCACGAGGGAAGTAGATGAACAACTTTACGATGGGAAGTCCCGAAGAGCCCCTGGGTCCCCGGAAACGTTCCCGTCTTGCTCTCCTTCCAGGCTGCTCTCTCTGTTTTTCTTTCTGCTCACCCCCCGAGATCCCACCACCCTCTGTTGTTGTTGTGCTGCCCTGTTCTTGCGCTTCCGTCTCCGCAGCTGCGGAGGCGCACACATTCTGGGACTCGCCCTTCTGGCCCTCCTCCCTCAATGGCAAGCCAACCTGCAGACAGATAGATAGAAGGGGTCGCATGCAGAGGTTCGGTTGGAAAAGAAAGAGAAGAGCAATGTTTCGTCAACCATTACTTCTCCCTTCCTGCTAAGGTTGTCTTGCTCGCATTCGCTAACACAGTACCGACATGCACCATCGCACCTCTGCAGTTTCTCTCCCACGGAACCTTCTCTTCATTTTTGATCCTCCTCACAAGATAACCTCTTCCTCTCCTGTTGCTTGATACTTAAATTATCTCGACATGGAAGGGAGGCCCTTTTTGTTCTTCCTTCTTTGATTCCTACACGAGGCTCACAGAAACAGACATCTGTTTTTTCTCTCACACAGACATGCAGAAGTGCATTGTACACCAAAGAATAGAATAGAGGGGGGCCAACCTGAAAAACGAACTCTCCGGCATCGTCGAGATGCACCAGGTCACTGGACCTCATTTATTTGCTTTCTGTATGGAAAAGAATTCTGTATGAAAGCAAATGCATGCACAGACCTGAAAAACGAACTCTCCGGCATCGTCGAGATGCCACCAAGTCACTGCCCCTCTCCGACTTGCACGGGTAGCGAGGTCTGCAAGGACTCCGGGGAAGAGGGGCGGCAGAGTCTTTGCCTGCTTCTTCTCCCGGTCAGCCGATGAGGAGGAAAAGGATCGACCAGAGGAAGAGGAAGAAGTGTTCTCCTGCCCGTCCCTGTCTCTCCCTGGGCTGCCGAATGATTCCGAGATGCTTCTGTCTGTTGTTCTTCCATCCGAACAGGGGCCGCAGAATTCCTCTTCAGTCGATGCAAACACCTGAATGGCAAGCAAGCAGATCGTCCCGGAAGGGAGTCTTATTCCTTTTGACCAAACGCCTCATAGGTACGCGGAGGCAGGGAGCTAGCTAGGGGAAGCGAAAAAAAGCAGAGAGTAAATAGAATATCCGCGTGGGAAAGAAGGAAGGAAGACAGGCGAGTCGTGGTCGTCCGACGATACCCGAAGCGACAGGAGAAGACAGAAATGAGTCGGTAGTGAGGTGAGAAGACAAAGGGGGAAAAGTTGGGGGAAAAAAGAGAAAGGAACGAGAGCGGGAGGGAGAGAGCGGAAACTGAAAAACAAAAGCGAGCACGAGAGAAGACAAGACGATGGAGCAATCCAGGAAGTGATCGATCGATCTAGCAGAAGAAAGTTTACCCCCCCCACTCCACAAACCTCCGGGAGAGGCCATCGAAGAAGAGAGGGAAGGACAGGAATGTCCACTTCTTTCCTCTTGTCTCCCTCTGTCTTCCTTGTCTCCACATCTCCTCCCACTCCCCCCTTCTTCTCTTGTGCAGAACCCGCTTCTGTTTCTGTGTGTGCAGCAGCATCTCCAGACGACGCTTGAGAGTCTCTGTGGAACATTTGGAGGTTCAGAGGTCTGCTCGCAGGGGATTTGAAGATTTCCTCGAAAGCGTTCACAAGAGTCAGAGACCTGCCGTCAGCCACGGGGGTACCTGAAACGGTCAGCAAACAGAGATCATTTCAGCGAACATAGGGCAGCCAAGAGAAAGAGGTTTGAAAAATTAATATTTCTTTCATCTGTTGGCCGCGGAGGGCCCGCACGAAGAACAGGGGAAGGAAAACTCGTTGACTGATCGCCCACCCACTTGCGAGAATGCAAAGCCTACAGGATGCAGACTGATGGGAGATAGTCAATGAAAATATGGAGAAATGAAGCGGAAACGGAAAAAGAAAAATCAGTCAAAACGACGACAAAACGAACGCACGTGAAGAGAACGTGCTTGTATTCCTATCGAATCATCCAAAGACATTTACAGGAAGACACCCAGACAGCTGAAAACACAAAAAATCTTGAGAAGCCAACTCTCCATCCATTCTGATTACCCCGCGACGAAAAGAGAAGGTCACCGAATCACCTGCTACCCGCCATGCACGCAGAGGAGGACCCAACCGACCAACCGAAGGAAGGAGTTACTGAAAGAAAGGACGACTTACCAGGCCGTCCCCACCCCCCGACCATTCCGAGCTTAGGTCGACTAAAGGGGTTCCATTCTCCCTCGCAGAGGAAATCAACCGCATCCCCATTGACCTGAGAAGGAAGACATTTGATGTACATAAATTCATCGTGATACACATGCTCACGCATACACTCAACCACAACAAAATGTCTCTGGAAAAAGGAGAAGACCTCAAGCCTCTCCGACCTGCAGAGAGACAGCAGACTGGAACCAAAAAAAAAGGATCTGCATGGATCACTGGACCCCCCTGTCCCTCTCACCCTGACAAGAAACAACGGACCCTCATCATCTTCCGCCTTTTCACCGACTGTACACAGAAAGACGAACAAGCAACTTTATAGGGATTGATTGTTTCCATGCAGATTGCTTCGTTTGCTCCCTGTCGCACCGAGATCATTGCACCCAACCACCGCGAAGAGCAAAACAAAAAAAACATGCACGCACACCGACCTGGTCGAACGCCCACTTCGCCCAGTGGGTGTGGCCGCTGTGCACCCTAAATGGGGTCCTCTTGCGGCAGTACTGCAGCATCTCAGCGGGGTCTGTTACAGAGGAGGGCACCATCTTGTACCGCCATTTTGGAGATATGCGCAATCCCTTGTCCTCCAGTAACTTGGAGATCTGCCACTGGTCGAAGAGGTCGCAGAGACGGGGCAGCTCTTCGACCTCGCCTTCCATCGTCCTTCCTTGCCTTCTTCTCCTTCTTCCAATTGCCCTCCCTTTTTGTCTCAAGCTGCCCGAGGAGGAACGTCACGCGGTAAGGTTCGAGCCGGATCGACTATGTTATGCAGGACTTCTGAGAGAGACTTTCGAATTGTGGAGACGGACAGTGACCTCATAGGCGACTGGTGCCACAGCAGGACGTCCACAAATTCTATCAGCCTCCCGTGTTCTGTGATCTACTCGTGCATACATGGAACTGTGTGTAAGTCACAGTAGGATCACAGTAGGTGTGTGACTTTCAGGCAGAACGGCGACGATCGGCGACGTTATACGTTCATCTGACATTACCCGGCCGATCCCGGCCGTCTACTCACCAAGAGAGAACCCTTTGGGCCCGCCCGCCGATGGGCCGCGAGCGCGCGCGCGCGGGATATGCATGCGCGTGGCCAACGAAGCCATGCATACGAAGCCCGATATACACGCGCGCGTGAATCCTCGAGATCGCGTGAGCAACGATTGTTTCTTGAGAATGCATTGTGAAAAGGGGTCATTGTCACTGTCAGTTGGACACATCATGACACATCCGTAGGCAGGAAAGAGCAACTTAGAAAGCCTTCATCACTCTGTACAGAGTCTGTTGTTTGTATTGTTTCAAGGTCAATACGTTAGTTGTGCACGCTGTTGCCCTGAAGCTGGGATCATTCCCTTCTCCTTTTGATGCTTCGTTCTCTTTCTCTTTCAAGATTGAGCAAGTAGATTCTTCTTGTGTTTCCTCTACAAGCAGGGTGAGAGGGGACATGGGTGGCCAGGTGTCTGTTGATAAGGTGCCCCTGGCACTGGACAGGGTGGTGAAGGCCAACCCAAAAATTTTACAACAAGCAGAACAAGACCGAAATCTCGAAAGCGCCACCCCTGTAACAACACATCACATCCGGGTTCGTTTCTTCAATCCCTCTTTCTCTAATTCCGCCTACTTTGCAAGACACACACAATCTGCTTTGACTCCGCTTGATGCAGGTGTGGGAATACCAGAAGGGGAAGCCTGACGTTGTGGAGGTCCCTGTTGACATGTCGGACACTCGTCGGTCTGCAGAGGAGATCTTCTCTCCGATGAACTCCTACGTTGTGCTGCACGTCTTCAACGATCCTCGAACCCCGAGTCAGTTGGTATCGGGCATGTGCACTCTTCTCCTTGGTGCACCTTCTGTGCATTTTCTTGAACGCATAAACGGCCGCTAGTTGTTCAAGTTGTCTCCAGAGACAAACCAAATCACCCAGTCTCCTTGCCTACAGAAGGCCAAGAGAAAAACGAAGGAAGTCGTCTGCGCGAATAATTTACGCTGCTGGAATGACTGGAAAGAGAAACAGAGCCAGGTTCTCTCCTAGGCTTCCTCCCTCCCTTCCATCTCCGCTGTTTCACTGCCGTCTCGTGGCCTTCCTTTCCTTCTCTTTGTTCCTTCCATCGCAGCACTCTGCAAGGCCATCTGTCTGTCTGCCTGTCTGCCAGCCTAGCTGCAGTTGTGGACAATGTTCTGCGTGCGAGCGCTTGCACGTATGGTGTGACTACCTGTTCTCGTGTTTGCAGGGATCGGAGAGCTGATGTTCTGCGGCCCCCTGCGCAACTCTGCCCTGACCCTGGCCTGTTCCAAAATCTTCACTCCCCGCGGCCTCCAGACAGATGTCAGCAGATGGACCCAATGCACAGATAGAAAGGCATTGTTTGGTTACACCGACTCTGTCTGTCTGAGTGTGAAAGAGCACCAGTTCCACACGCATTTTGGCAATGGCATAAAGGCCGGTGTGAGTGTTCAGTCAAATCTACGCTCCAGACCTATCCTGCAGGAATCAGAGGAGATTGATTCCCCGTCCACTCATCGGTGCTTTCTTTAGTAGTTCCCACCGCATCTGCTTAGTTGAAATCGAGCTGCAACCCAGCCAAGAAACTTCTCTTCTCTCCCTTCCTCTCCCCGCCCGCCCCCTCCGTCTCTTTCTCTGTCTGTGTTGACTTGTGTCCTTGTATCTTTCTGACCTGTGGTCGCATGCAGACTGTCAGCTACACCCCCAGCCGCGAGTCGGCCCTGACCCTTTCGACGCATTTCTTCCCCTCGGATTTTGATGTCGTCCCGGGAGGGCAGGGCGTGAACGCCAACGCGCACGCTTCCTGCCCTGCTGCCGTTGCGTGCTACGCTGTGTATAGCCTGCATGGAAAGGGAGCGTGCATTAATGTTAAGGTGGGTGGGTGTATGGAGGGGTGTGTGAGTGTAGCCTCTCTGCGATTGCTTTTTCCCGCGGTGCGTCTGCTTCAGTCTGCATGCTTGTGCCTTTTTCTCTCTCGGTGCTGCCTACCTTACGAATGAAAAGAAGAAGAAGGAGCGAGACAGATACACACCTACTTGCGAAAAAAGTCGGGCATGCACCCTCCTGCTTGCTACACCTGTGCACGCGGTCCTCTGCGTATGCTGTGGTCTGCCCGTTAAGCTCGGGGAATTGTATTGAGACATTCGATGCTGAAGAGAAGAAATCTTCTTGCTGTGCCAATCCTTTTTTTCTGTCTTCTCTCTCTCTCTCTCTCTCTCTCTCTGTCTCTGTCTGTCTCTCTCCATGGAATGAATGAAAGAAGGAGTTTCCTCGTTTATTCCTTCTTTCGTCTCCGTCAGCGTGCCAGTCAGACCCATGAAGCTAGTTTGGTCCGTCTTCTGCTTCCTTCCGGGTAGAATTTCGTGTCTTTCCTTTCGCTTCGATTGTGCAGGCCCGCGCAATGGTGCGATGCTTTGACCTGGACACAGCCCTCCGAGCTCAACCATCCGTCCTTCTCTCGCGCCTCGTTTCCGGTCTGTCGGTCAATGCCGTCATCAGGCTCTGCTACCAATCTGACCGGAGGTTCATTTCAATTGACTGCCTCCCTTGTTTTCGTCGAAACTGAATTGTTCATCTATCTGCAATTCTGATGTTTCTTTTCTTTTCTTGTACTTCAATTTCTCCTGCCTGAAACCATTAATTCTGCCTGCATCTGTGTGGATTCACACACACATCTGCATAATTTTTTTGGCCTCTCAATCTGTGTGGATTCACACACACATCTGCATTTTTTTTTTGTTTGGCCTCTCAAGTGGCTCTTTCTTTCTACTGTTCAAAGAATCTCTCTCTCGTTCCGGCTCCGGCGGCGCCAGAGCCGCCTCCTCTTGCTTTTTCTGCCGCGCGTTTCTTCTCTTTCTCGGAGTTTCCCGTATGTTGATTTCCGATATTCTCCTCTCTTTCTCTGTCTGGCCTGCAGCCTCTGGGGAGTTTGGGCACGCCCCTGTTCCCTTTCCCCTTTTGGAGTCGGGAGAGAGGGAAGCACTCGAGAAGGAAGCGCTTAGCTCTCCTCTGAGAGCGGCAGCGCCTGCCTCCTCTTCTCAACACGACCCTCTTTTGTCTCCCCACTCAGCCCCAGGGGGGGGAGGTATGGCTCCCGGTCTTCTGGGGGGATCTCCGATCTCATGTGCCGCCCAATCGGCGCCTGGAATGGAAATGTATTTGGAGGGTCAGGGGGGGTCTCCTCATCCGAGTTGGTTGGGGAAAGATGGAGGAGCAGGGAGGGAGTGTGAAATCGAGAGAGAGAGGAGACGTCGGAGTAGTTCAGGGCGCATAGGACCCCGATTACTAGGTAGAATGGATCCCCTGAACTCCCCCCCCCCCATTGGATCTCCCTATCTCACCGGAGCTTCAATTGGCATGGGCATCGGGGGGGTGCCTTCTAACCCCGCCCCCTCCCCCCCTCCCCTAGCGGTGGATGGGGGTACAGAGGGGGGTCGGAGGGGGTCCTCAGGGTCTCCTCCTCGTGCCGTCATTCCGCCGCCGCAGCAGTCACGGCCCAATCCCTCCTCTTCCTCTGCTTCCTCCCAGCAGCCTGCAGAGGAGGAGGCTGTTGCGTCTGCAGATGGGGGTCCGAGTGTGTTGAGAGTTCCGGCTCTGGGCACAGAGACGGCGGCAGTGATCGGATCATGTCCACGGGACTCTGACGACCATGACAATTCTCTAGCGTCCAAAGGTTCGTCTGCAAGGGGGGAGAAGGGAAATCCAACAACAGAGGGAGCAGAGGGCCCTGCTGCTGGTGGGGGTATGTTGTCTTCCTTCTCGAAGGTTGGCTCTCTCATGGCTCGTCTAGACCCCACCCCCCCACCTCCATCCATCAGTCAGAGCAATCAAACAAAACAAGAGCCCGCCACTGCTGTGAGTAAACCCCCTCCTCTTCTTCAGGGTGGTGGCAAGAAGGTGATACCAAAACTAGACGTCTCGGCCCTCCCTGCGGCCTCCATGGGGACGTCCCAGAGTCCCGAGGCGCAGGAACAAGAAAAGGAAAAGGGGGAAAGGGAACGGCAGAGGGAGCCTGCACCGCCTGCTCATCAGCAACCGAGGGAAGCAAAGAAAGTGCCCCCTCTACAACTGTCCCTCAACCTCTCGTCCAAATCTCCAACTACAAACTCAACCTCACCCAACGAGGTCGAGCCTTCGTCTGCACCAATAGTTGAGGAATCCGCTGGAGTCCCTGTTGAATCTTCTGCACCACCCGAAAAAGAAAAAACGAAAATTGGGGGTATTCCGTCTCTCCGTCTGGAGGGTGCCGCGAGTGTCCTGGAGTCCTTAGCGAGAGGGGAGGCAGGCCCTGGGCCTGATGAGGCTTCGAATGTTTCGAGACAGAAAAGAGGAAGCCAGGGGGGGACGTCATCGGAAACCGAAGGAAGGCTTCATTCCTCTTCTCCTCCCCCAGGCTTACAGTTGGACCTCTCTTCTTCATCCTCAGGTCCAAATAGTGCAGCTAGTAAGCCTAGTCCCCTCACACTAGGGTTGGGATTAGATCTAGCAAGGGGCCGATCCTCCGAACCGTCCCAAGACTCCGCCACTCTCCCGCGTCGTGTGTCTGTACCATCTCTCGCGTGTGAGCCCGATGTGTTTGGTGAAGATGCCGAGAGACTTCGAGAGAGGAGACGGCAGGAGGAGAACGAGATGGGCCTCCCGTCTAGCTGTATACCTTCAACTCTCCAGAGAGTGAAACCGTCTCTCCGAATAGA
Source organism: Chromera velia (assembly GCA_018398765.1). NCBI lineage: Eukaryota > Chromeraceae > Chromera > Chromera velia. The sequence goes on along the minus strand of JAHBMJ010000112.1, from coordinate 201,958 downwards.
AACGGGAGGGTCGGGGACCGGAGAATCGGCACAGGTCTGTCTGTCTGTTCTTTTTGCTTCGGAGAAGAGAAGAGGGTCTTTTTGGTCTTTGAAAGAAGACAGAGGTGGACAGAACGGAATAAACGGCTTTCTTTGTCACTCAGAAGTTCTCCCGAGCGTCATCTCTCCTCCCATTTCCTTTCCTTCCCTTTCCTTTCTTGACCTTCGCTTCCTTCCTGCAAAAGTGCAAGGGCGCAAAGTAAAATACCCGCAATCATTTCGGAAGAGCTCGTGTGCTGGCCGCTTTCTCAAAACAGTCCCATCGTCCTTCCTCAGACCTCGAAAGTTCTTTCGAAAAAACCAAAGGGTTAGTTGAGATTCTCTTTTTCTGCGGTGCCTCTCATGGAGCCTACATTGAAGAAGAGTCGACTGTGTGCCCTGATTCGCGCTACCCCTGTCCGATAGATATGTACTGATTTTGTCTTTCCTGCCCTCACACAACCTCTGCATGCAGGACTTCTCTCTGCCAGACAGTCTGAAGAAAAGGGAAATGCTGGCGAGATACAGGGCCGTGTGCTCTCCTGCACTCCCGGACAAACTGTTCGTGTCTGGACAATTCGTGGCGACAGATCGCAGAGTCAGTGCCTTCCTCATCGCTTGCCCTTCCTTCCTTCCTTCGTTCCTTCCTTCCTTCCTTTCCTTCCTTCCTTTCTTTTCTACCTCTTCTTTCTTTCTTCCTCTTCTTTCTTTCTTTCTTTCTTTCTTTTTTCTTTCCATCTTTCTTTCTCCCCCTCCCTCTCTCCCCTCTCGTTTCTTGAGTCGCGAATCTCTCGAAGAACGCGTTAACAATCCCATTTTTCTGACACATCATCTTTCCTCAGCCTTGTAGAGAGATCTTCTCAACCCCCTCCCTCCCTTTCGTGCTGCTGCAGATTTTGGAGGAGAACGGCATCACTCACATCATCAACTGTTGTGCCGACATCTGCGAGAACGCATTTCCTGAGCGCTTCAACTACCTCACCTACTGGTTGAAGGTCCGTGAGTGGGTGGGGTCAGGTTGGAAGGAGAGAAGAAAAAGAAAGAAAAAAAGAAAGAAAGAAAGAAAGAAAGAAAGAAAGTTTTCTGGAGGGGGGGGGGCAAATCGTCCACGGCGGCACCAAGAAGAGAGACCGACTTCTCAGCAAAGAGGATGGACAAAGGGCAATTGAATTTGTTTCGCTTCGTCTCGGATCTCTGTTTCTCTCTTCCTTCTGAATATGTGCCTGCAGACGAAAATTCAGAAACAACTGTTTGCATGCGTGCACGCCACCTGCTTCTTTCCGTCTTTCCATTCTACAAAATACGCTCTCTCTATCCTGCCCCTTCATATATGAAACTGCATTCAGGATACCAAAACAGAGGACATCTCCGTGTTCTTCCACCAGACCCTAGAGTGGATAGACAAGGCCCTCGAGGGAGGGGGGAGAGTCTTGGTGCACTGCAGGGAAGGTCAGGGGGGGGGTTGACGGAAATAGGAGAGACTACACTGGCGGCAGGAAGGCAGATGGCAGCTTTGTGTGTGTGTGTGTGTGTGTGTGTATGTGTGTATGTGTGTGTGTGTGTGTGTGTGTGTGTGTGTGCGTGTTTTTCTGGGCCACACTGGGCTATTTTTTTTTCTGTTTTTTCTTTTGCTCAAGATGAAACACAGTGGGAACATCTGTGCTTGCAGGTGTGAGCCGTTCCGCGAGTTTTGCGGTCGCCTATCTGATGTGGAAGAAGAGACTTCCTTTCGAGAAGGCATTCGAGCTGGTCAGTCAGTCAGTCAGTCACTCAAGGTGACTGTGGACGAAATGAATCCGACATTGTGTGTGGTTGAACGCAAGAAAATCTGGTGTATGCTTGCGATCAGACGTTCGCTTTTCCAAAAAGACCCACCTCCGGCTCTGCTGCGTTTGCGTGAGGGATGAAGGACGGCATTCGGTCGGTCGGGCACATTTAAGAACACAGGAAAGGCCCCGTCCATGTCTGGTCGTATTTCTCGTTCCCCCTTTCCTTCCTTTCTGTTCTCCATTCACACCTGCCTGCCTGTTTCCTTTCCATTGGGCGTTGCCGTCCCCTCGATCTGCTTGTGAGTATTATTTTCTTCTTAAGGCCAGTGGCTGCATGGCTGCATCAACCAATTCCGTTCCCCAGAATGCAATCAAGCATCTGACTGAAGTCACATGTCTGTGCTGTGCCCACACCCGCTTAAGCAATCCAGTTTACGTTTGTGTCTGTCTGCCCTCCTCCCTGAGATCGCTGCAGGTTCGTCAAACGCGAGCTGTAGCGAATCCGAACACCGGGTTCACTTACCAGCTTCTCCTGTTTGGGAAGAGACTCGGCCTGCAACCCTCTGCAGTGGCCGTCTCTCCCACAGGGTCCGCCCTCGGCCCCACACCCCCTCCCTCGGCCTCTTCGAATTCCGCAGCTGCAGGGGGAGAGGTGGTGAGTGGGACTGACGGGGTGAACTTCAACACAGCCGCCGCGCCATGTGCAGAGGACAAAGTGCAGGTGTGTGGGTGGGTCGGGTGCTTCATTGAATTGTGGGCTGATGAAAGAAAGAAAGGGAGGAAGAAAGAAAAAAAGAAAGAAAAAGCTCATGCGGACAGATGGAGAGGCATTCTGAGGGCGTTGGACATTGACGAGTAGAGAAGATGGCGTCCTCTCTCTCTCTCTCTCTCTCTCTCTCTGTGTGTGTGTGTGTGTGTGTGTGTGAGAGAGAGAGAGAGAGAGAGAGAGAGAGAGAAAGGAAGATTGAAAGAGAAATTTGCCCTCTTATCGAGTGCCCCGCCCCTCTTGTCTCTCTCATGATGCACGCAGATGTTCCGCATCAAAGTCCACCACGTGAAGGACGATAAGATGATTGCAGCTCCGGTCAGTGAGTCACCCCCATCCATCCATCCATCGATCTGCCTGTCTGTCTACAAGGGATGGGGGGAGAACAAAAGGTAGAAAGGCCTTGTTAGAGTCCCCGATTTTGTTCGTTCGACCTTCCTCTCACAAGATCTGCATGTGAGCTTTTATCTTTACTAAATGAAGATGCTGGCGCATTCGTGTGCGCAAGAAGGAAGGAAGCAAGGAAGGGTCTGGACAGATGAAGAGACTCCCGACAGGAAGGAAGGAAGGAAGATTTGTTGATGGCAGAGCTGCCTCAACTCAAGTCGTTGTGGGAAGAGTTCGAGTTGAACAAATCAGAAGACGATGGGCGATTCATATGAAAGAGTGGGAGGAAGGTGGAGCGACGGACTGATTTTTTGGGCACTTCTTTTTTTCTTTTGCGAATTTTCTGTTGTGAGCGTCTCTTTTTCCTTTCTTCCTTGCAGGTGCGGAAATGGGAGTTAGAGGGTCGGCAGGCGTGGCCCGTGCTTGACAGGCGGTTTCTGTACGCCCTCCTTGCCTCAGATAAGGTGCGTTTGTTGTCTTGTTTGTTCGTTCATTCTTCAGCAAAGTTCTCTGTTCTTTTTTGTGCAGCTGCTGCATGCTTCTGTGTCCGCTCTCCATCTTACATAAGTGACCTTTCTTTTTTGTTCCGCGAAAAGAGAGTGTGTCTTTTCTAATTTTGGTTCGTAGATTGTCTTCCGCAGATAGTCATACTGCTGTGGTGTCAATAAATTGATGCACAGCAACTCGATCTCGTCTGTTCCCTGAACTGTCTTGTTTGCAGTGTATTTTGTGGAGAGGGCGTGACTGTGCTCCCGCTTTGGCGGCACGGTGCCGGGAAGCTGCAGAAGATGTGGTTGGGTCGATCGCGCGTGTAGAGGGGCGTCTGGTCGCCTGGAAAGAGGGGGGGGGCTCGGATGTGATGAAGTTTTTAGACGAAGGCGAAGAGGATGATGCTTTCTTTGCGCTAGTCGATGCGTGCCTGACCGATGAACAGAGGCTCGGAGTGGCTTCGATCGTTGAAGAGCGTTGGAAGGGGGTGGGAGGGGAGAGAAGGGTGGAGGATCAGGACGAGGAAGAGCAACCGAGTAGAGAATGTGTTGTTTCTGGTTTGAGGCTTTTGAGAGATGAGGGACTAAGGGAAGAGGGAGACGGAGAGGGACAAGCAGAAGTCCTCAGTCCCTCCTCGTCCTCTTCGGCACGGTCATCCGCAGCTCCCCGTTCCTTCAGTGGCCTTCGCAAGGAGGTCTGTCTCTCTATCTGTTTGTCTCTGTCTCTTCGTCCGTCCGTCTCTGTCTCTCTCGTGTCACACGCGCGCCCACTTTCTGTTTGTCTGTGTCTGTTCCTGCGTGCCTTTGTCCTGCTTGCTGTCATGCTTGGTCGTTTCGTCGAAAGTGTTTTCTCGCGTCATGTCTGTGTGTTGTACCTTCGCTGTCTTTTCGTCGTTCGATCGCCCTTGGTTTCTTCACATCGAGCTGCCTCGCTCTCCACCGTATTTCCTTGTTGGTTTCCTTTCAAACCCATGTGTGAGGTTTATCTACTTCTCCAAGCGTTATTGCCCCTACCTACCGATCGAGTGAGTAAGTATGGCGAAACGCATGCACGCGCATTCCGTCCATGCTGACCCCTGCATCTTTCTCTCTCCTTTTTTTCAGTTCGCCGCGGACTTCGAGTTACTCTGTCGGAAGAAGACGCAGCAGCTGTCGGGGACTTCGCACTCTCTGACGGCCTCCTCCTCCGGCAGGGGGGAGCCCCAAGGCACTCACCCTACAACGATAACACCGGCACCTGTCGACTGGCGGGGGTCTCGGCGGAGCTCCACTCAGACAGGGGGAGGCGGGTCCGGACTGCAGGTGTCTGCAGGTGGGAAGGATGTGAATGGGCTTCCAATTCCTTTATTGGGTGTGTCTGGGGCGGTGTCTCTGCCCCAGTCTCCGGCGGGAGGGGTGGGACCTGAGGGAGGGGGGGATCCGTCTGCGTTGGGGGGGCAGTCGGGGGCGAAGGGGCGGGCGGGATTTGCACTTTTGGCGGCGACAAGTCGGTCAGAGAGGGGTCCGCCGAATGTGTATAGTCCCCCGACGCCTGTCGCTTTACGGGGCCACAGACAACCACCCGCTTCTGCCAATGCACGCCTCCGGTCTGGAGGCGGGGAGGGGGGAGGAGACGGAGGGGAGGGAACAGCGGGAGACGCAGGTGATGGGACAGGCTCTGTCGCAAAAGAGGGTGCAATGCTTTTTTGGTCAGTCAGTCAGTCCGCCTAACTGTCGGCTTGATGAAAAATGAAGAGAAGAGAAGTAGTCGCTGATTTTTTTGCGCAATAGCGTTTTTCGTGTCTTGAAAACGGTTCGAATGACATCTTTTTTGGTTCTGTTTCGAAGTTCAGTGTATGTGTCGGTGTTCCTTTTGCTTTCTGCTTGTGTGTCTGTCTGCCTGCAGCTGCGGAGAATGGGGAGAGCCCCTGGGAATGTTTGACTCCGACGACCTGGATAGTCAGGGCGTCTTTGTTCTCTTGGAGAAGAAACCTCCGGTAGGTTGGTTGGTTGGTTGGTGGGTACGGGATCGGCGGGTTAATTGGGTTTGCCTGCTGTTCATTGCACTCCTTTTTCTCTAGGTTTGCATGGGGTGTGTGGCGGGGTATGTGCTGCAGATCTTTGAATGCAAGACTGCGACAAGTCGAGACCAAAACCTGCTATGCGCTCTCTATCATTTTCTCTCTGCTCAATCACCTTGCCACTTTTCTCAGTCCTGTGCACTCCACAAGTTGGTGTTTCCTTGACCCTCTGTGTCCTCTGTGTATGTATGTGCGTGCAGCCTCTGTCATCTGACGCGGAGGTCGACGAAGATGTCCTCTCTTTGCCCACAGCGGCAACAGGAGGGGAGGAGGAAGAGGAAGAGGAAGAGGAGGAAGATACAGTACCCCGGTTATGGGTGTGGTGCGGTGAGGAGAACTCCGAGAATTTGTCCACGGAGACTGCCGATGACGCTAAGGGTCTTGCCTTGCAGTTGATGGTCCGTCGGTTGGATTCTTTTCTTAAGTTGAGAGATGCCCAGAATTTCTTTCTCTCTTTCCTTTTTTGCAAAGTAGGGGGAATTTTCATTCACCTAGCTTCTGGTCACTTTCTTCAAATGAACCTTCTTCCTTTTCTTCTGTGCCCTCACGACCATAAAACCAGTCGACAAAATGAATGTCAAACCATGCAGTAAGATTCATTGCACAGGCAGGCAGGCAGGCAGGCAGGCAGGCAAAAAATGTCCCTACCGACCTCTGAAGTCTTCGGTCGTCTATCTCCCTCCAAGGGTCTCTATCCAGAGTTCCCCCCTCCCTGTCTTTCCGTCTCCTCCCGTCCCTTGGTTGATTTTTCGTTCTCAATCCTTCCTCTTCGTTCTGTTTTCTTTTCTTTTCTTTTCTTTTCAGGAGACCTGCGTGATTCCCATTCACTTTTCATACATATTCGTAGAGTGTAAAGTAAATGCATGTTTGAATATGTATGAAAGTAAATGCATGCACTTTTCTTTTCAGGAGACCCGCGTGATTCCCAAAGCGCGGGTGGCCATAGTGGCGGAGGGAGAGGAGCCCTCCGAGTTCTGGGACCTCTTTTTGAACGGGTAGAGAAAGGGGGGGGGTAGGAGGGAGAGGGGGAACACAGGAGAAGGGAGAAAGGAAGGGGGGAGGGAAGGAACCACAGCAGGAATAGACGTCCCGCACTGCATGTGTGCCCTGAGTGGAGAGAAGAAAAAAGCCTTCCTTGTTTTCTCCTTTCTTTTTTTTTTTTTTTTCTGTCCGTCTTTTCTTTCTTTCTTTCCTTGTTTCTTTCTTTCTTTCTGTCTTTCTTTCTTTCTTTCTTTCTTTCTTTCTTTCTTTCCTTCTCCTTTCTTCCTCGGTTGTCGATTGGGCATCCGTCTCCTTCCTTCCTTCCGTCTTTCTTTTTCGTTTTGCACATTCGTTCGGCCAGTGTCTTCGTCTCCTCTGAACTTCTTTCTCGTCAGCCTGATTGATCGACTCTTCCCATGCACGTGCATGCACAGGTTGGAGTGGAAAGTCAAAATGGCCGGCCGGGTTCATTTCTTCTCTCGTCTCTCGGTGACTCCCTCTATCACCCACCTCGTGTAAATGTATAGCAGAAGGGTGCGTGGTGGACGAAGGGGCTGGGTGCTGTGCAAGGCCTCTCTCTCGTCCGCAAGCACATGTACATTCGATCACTGTATTCTCTGGAATTGCGTTTTTCTACTCAGAGATCGAGACGGCTTCCTAACTCTCCTTTTGTTGTCTCCGTCCGTTAGTTCCAAAGAAGGACCAATTCCAGATTGTTTTGCCTCCCCTGCCCCTCTTTCGATCATGCGAAAGAATCTCCTTCACAGCCTGCTTGCAGTCTTCGGTCCTTGTTGTGTCTGCGTACGCTCGTCGCTCCGCAGAGAATTATAAAAGGAGGCGTCAAGCTTGTTCAGGGAGCACCCCGTCCGTCTTTTCAATCCAACGCCCGGACCCCCTTCTGCGGTTCATCTGATTTCCATTTTACAACTTTCCTAGCAACTTTCACTAGAACTTTCAGCAACCTGATGCAACCTCTCCATATATCGTATCGCAATAGGTATAATAGATCTCGTCATAACTTATATAATATTAATTATATACAGTAATATACTGTATATCATTTCATCACTAGTTTTATCAATCAATCATTATTTTACATAAGTTTTGTTACTAACCTATATTGATTGCTTGATTGATTGATTGATTGATAATAATTTATTATCTAGCCTATTATTGAATCATTATTATTGATTGATTGATTGATTGATTGATCTAGTGATTGATTGATGATATACGTTTGGACTAGCTTTTGGAGGGGCCGTCGGGCCGATCTCTAAAGTATCAAAAGTTTTTAGGTGCATGATATGTAAGCGATGCGCTTTCTTGCCACAGATCGACCCAGCTTTGCATCGATTCTTGTTAGTCCCTGGGGAGACGGCCTGAGAGCAACCACGAGAGACAGTTTGCCCCCTTGCTCATGGAACAACCAGTTTAGCTCAACAATTGGCATTCATTGTTCGATAGGGAAGCAAGTCTCACTTCTACACAATGCCGTCCTGAAACCTTTTGGCCAAAAAAAAGACAGCGCTTGCATTTGAGAAGGAAGATGAGGAAAGATGAAAAAGGAGACGGGAAACAGTTTTAGCAGTTCCGCGAACCTACCTGGGGAATAGACGCTACTTCTTAAGGGTTCCTCACTAACCTGCGGTTGGACAGCACAAGCAGTCGACGCGTATGCGTACGCATGCATACCAATTACGAAAAACTGGCGACGAGGTCAGACGGATGAGGTTTTCTCCCTTTTTGGGAAATGGATCGCTGGATGAGGATCAAGCCAAGCCAAGCCAAGCTACCATTTTTGCCCGTCTCCTCAGCCGTCTCTATCACTCTGCCACCGTCTACCTTAGAACAGGCAAGGCCAAAAGGAGCTTTGGGGCGAGATATGAAGATGAAAGGGCACAATCTAGCCTAGCCTATCAGAATGAAGTTCTCTGACTCCTAGGGTATTGGACTATTTCAATTACGATTAAGATTTTATAGGTAAGATCATATAAAACATATAATAAAAACAGAGATTACATAAACATTTTAGGCTAAAGGAATGTAGTTCATCTTAAAAAGCTTAAATCCGGTGAAATTAAGTGTGATTACGGGAAAAAATAATCATATACCCCCCTTTTTATGGTATGTCTCTTACAACTGATTATGGATTACGAGATTACGGCATCTTTTGAAAGACCACCAATATTTTTTTTCCTTGCATGCCGTCATCCATCTCCCAGAAAGCACAAGGCTTCTCGCTGTAGCTCATACAAAAGACAATAAAAATTATTAATTCTCTTCTTCTGTAGTCTTTTGAGCGCCTATCAGGCGCTATGAAGGATTCAGGCTAGGGATTTAGGGGCAAAAAGGGGGGGGAAACTGATGGAAGAGGCGTTGAGTTGACTACTCGGCCTCTCTCAGGAGGCTGCAGAGCAACAGCAGCCGCCGTAAGCCTGCCAGTGGTTCGATTGCAGCCTAAAATTTGCCTTAATATTGTTGGTCTTGCTGTTGTTTTTATTGGTTGCACCATGCAAAAGTCGTAGGAAAAGGCTAGGGAAAAAGTCTATTCATGGAGGAGGATGAGCTGCAAAAAGTCGAAGAAGCGTTCAAAAAGCTCCTCATGAAGGACCTTGATGTTGTCATCGATGTTGAGATTGAAGTCTAGTGATGACATTATTCTATCATGACGGTTTTCTTTTGTTTTTTGAAGAAGGGTCCAGAGAAGAGGGCTGTTTACCCTATTTTACCATATATTAATATGGATTACGAGTTTACGAGCCCTTTCTAGATGTCACCTGGAGACAAGACTTTCATCGCAGATTGCAAGCGAACTAGTGAACATTCTGATGAGATGTTGACTTTATTTGAAGTAATTTAATATAACAAGTCCTAAAAAAATGGTTTTTAGTGTAGGAGTAACGTTAAATACTAACATACCCTATGTGTAACCCCTAAAATGCATCTAGTAATATTTTAAGTCAATTACCCTAGCTCTGACTCTTCTTTGTTTCTGATTGAGCTAGATTTTGGTAGAAAGAAGACAAGGCCACGCGTTCTTTGTGAGGATGTAAGACCACTCTATACCACTCTGCCTTGCCGCGGGAATCCAGTGAGTGACCGTCACGGGAAAACCGTTCTTGCCTTTATTATCTTCCTTTATCGGAGAGGACTGCCCTAGCAGTGTGTCTAGCTGCACATCGAACCTACTGAACGTCAAACACTCATTTGTGGGCCAATGGCGATGGTGAATGATGATAAAAGACTTAACCCCTAGCCTCTGTTGGGCTCGGGTGGTCCGTTTATCCATGCATTCATGCATAGGGTGTTTGATCGATCGATTATTCTAGATCAAACGCATGCTCTCAATTCTCTACCTCTCTCAAGCACCTGATTATTGCTTCAAACCCCTGCCGCGGCTTATGATTAAGCATCAAGAAGCAGCTCTCAAAGGCTTCTACCTCTGCTGGGCCCGCCCTTTTAACCTTAGAGATTGCTGCCACTCTTTGCGCAGCGGTAACCCTATCAAAAAGAGAGAGACCATCCTTCACTTCTCTCACTACCGCTTTCAATGCTGCTTACTCCTCTCTCCTCCCTATACAATCAGTCAGGCGATGCACAGCATCGTCAATATGATGATGATGATAGTATGTAACAAAACGTCAGCAACACGTTCCTAGCTTTTATTCCTAGTTTACCACGGCATTGACTTAAAGTTTGTTCCTAGCGTCTAGTTTTATTCCAAAAAAATATCTAAAAAAATATTTTGATAGGACCTATAGACCGATGGCCTATAGACCGATTAATAATAATAATAATGATGATGATGGTATGATGATGATGATGATGATTGAGGGTTAAATCCTAGATCCGGCGATGCCAGACCCCAAGCCACTAACAAAGCTTTGAGCACAACCCCATGTCGTACAAAACGCTCACTCAATCTAGGTTCCATGGGGCATTTGAAAGCTTGCAACACTAGGCGGCCCCTTCATTTTAGTCTTAAGCATGCACGCCAGACGGAGGTACCCAGTCCTTGGAAAAGACAAAACTTGCATAGCACATAATAAACCAACCCTCCCATCTGCCTTCTCCCCCACAAGAGCAGGATATAGGATATAGTATGCATGTATAATCATTTTGGTCACTATATATGATCAAACATGTTACTTTTGTGAGGACTCAGCGCTTTCAGTTGATAAGGTAGTTGAGATCATAACATAGCATATAGCATCGGATTATATGATCAAGCTAGAACGAGAGCTAGCATAATATTCAAGCTGTAGCACACTCAGCTGAGTCAGCTCTAGACTCAGCTAGTACAGCTACTTGTAAGCTAGAATCGAAGCTAGGTTAGAAGCTAGGATTGATGATAGACTGATGCATGGTTATTTCTGTGATTATTAATTTGTAAGTTCAACCGGATTTTACTTGATGAGCCTATACTATGCTGTTATGAGTAACTTAGTTTGGTTATACCCAGGCGGCCGTTAGATCGCTTGGTAACCATTTTCATGGTTATGGTAATGATGAAGAGTCACGTTGATTACCGTTGTTTTGGTAGCTAAAATAGTGGTAATCGTCCTTTTTAACTGGACAAACTAGTGAGTAAATTGGGTACTAAAAATAGATTTGTTGCAAATATCTCTTATATCTACAAATATCTGTACGTGCAAGTCAATTTTTTGATATTATAGAAACAACTTAGACTAAGTCAAAACAAGTCTAAAAAGGATCTTTTTTACGTTGTACGCAGTCTTTAAAGGTGTGTTTCTCCTATATTAGATCCTGATCCAACATATTTACAGCCAGATACGGCCAGATTACCATGGTAGCGGTAGTCTCCTCAGCCTTTGCCAGTTACTAAATTTTGGTTACCAAATTGATAGTAACCAAGAGCCTTCTGAAAAAGACCGGTACTTACTCCTAACAGCACAGTGTAGATGGGCCCGGGGTAAGCTATATAGTAGTATTATGTGACTCATATCAATTTAATAGACCTTGCAATTTTGAGTAATTTATAAATAAATAATGAATTTATAAAGTAATTTACTATTAAATTTACGGGAATTTAAAGTAATTAAAAATAGTAAACCAAACTTAAGTAATTTAAAAAGCTATAAATTACTTATTTGGATCAAACTGTAGAGGTCGATTTCTCCAGAATGATAAAAAGTTAGATGTTCAAACTGATAGTGCTTATAGGTCTATATCTATTCTACATAGAACTGTGACTCCAATCACAATGCAGGGTGACAAAGAGAGCAGGAATGGAACAGCCAGAACATACAGATAGGGGGAGCGCCAGAGACTCCCCGCAGGAGAAGGTGCAGAGATACGAAGACGGCGGTATGGAACCAGGGCCCTCACCCAGGGCTCTTTTTCAATATCCAGACCTACAAAGCATAGCAGTATGCAGATGCAAATTGAGAGTTTGAGACTGATGAAAAGCTCCTGAATGTCTCTCTTAGAGAGAGAAAGAGAGAGAGAGAGAGAGAGAGAGAGAGAGAGACAGAGAGAGAGAGAGAGAGAGGGAAAGGGCAAGAGCTAGAGAGAGAGAAAAAGAGAGAGAGAGAAGCGAATTGAGAGACGCTGCATGAGACTTGACCTTTTCTCTGCTGATACCAAATTTAGTTATGCAAATTGCATCCACGGATCGTATATAAATTTAAGAAGCCTGGTCAAATGAATTTGAGAAGCAGGAGGGCAACAACTCAGGAACTGTCGTGACATCAGTAAATAAAGACCGAAAAAGAAAAGTGCATAGACTCACAGACAGACGGGATGCCGGTCGAGGAAAAAGAAAGAAAAAGGCTTAAGAAGAGGAAAGAAGGGAAAAAAGAAAAGAGAGGAAAGGAGAAAAGGGCCGAGAAAGACAGAACAGGAGACCCAAATGGAGATCACTTATTCTATTCCTCCTCGCAGACTCACCAGATAGGTACCTAATTTTCATGTTTGAGCACTTCTTTCGCACCTCCCCAGCGATGGCCTTAAGTGTTAAATTCTGTCTTTCCGGTTCCCGGAGGCTGCAAAAAATGTGGTCCTTATCCGTACTCTATGCTTACAACAGCAAAGCCATCCTCTCTCATGCTCATGAAAGCAAAAAGAAGTTTTTTTTGTTTTCCTTTCCTTCCTCATGCTTCATGCTCATGAACGTAAAGAAGCTTTCTGCATGTAGGCCTCTGATCCTACGGCCAGCGCTAAAAAAAAAAGTCGCCAAATACGAAGCAAAAGCAGAAGACATTTACATGAATACGCAGTGAGAGAAAACATAAATGCAGACGCACGCTCACACTAACTCACCCACCAAACTTTTAATCACGTTTTCACTTCCTAACACACACTTCACCGACTTACCCTGTCATCTGATCACGCATACATCTCCTCAATCCTCTAGGAAGCGATATACTTCCTTCCTCACTCACGCAGTCACTCCATCACTCATGCAGTCAATCGTCAACGCATGAAAAAAAAGAAAGAAAGAAAGAAAGAAAGAAAGAAAGAAAAAAAGAAAAAAAGAAAGAAAGAAAGAAAGAGAAACTGATGCCCTGGTGTAGAAGTGCGGAGCGATGATCAGAGCGACCACGGCGGTCTGCACCACGCTTTTAATGTATTCTAGACCTGCAATGGAAAAGAAAAGAGATAGAAAAACCCCAAAAGTCACATGAATTCGGGGAAATCGGCTTTCTAGATGAATATTTGGGCACTCACTCTGCATTGTATGCAAGCTGAAGACTTCGTGATATAAAAGTAAGACCTCCTTTCCTTCCAAAAAAGAGATGGAATGAAATGAAGGGACATAGAAAAGGAAGGAGACCGTCACTTTCTGGAGAGCAATCCGGTGGCTATGGCATTTATACATATATAGGATAGACAGTTGGCATTTGATTTGGGCCCTTTTGACTGCATTTTTTTGTGCATAGACGATGGAGTTGTTGGAACAAGTCATGCTGACCTGCAAGGTCGTCGAATGTCGTTCCACTTTCATAGGTTATGGCACCTGCACCAACAAATGTAATCATATTAAAACATGTACAGAATGAATGAATTGCTTGTTCATGAATGTGCAAATCCTGATAGTTGCAGCAACAGAGCAGAAGTGGTTAAATCCAGCTTGCATAAAAAAAGTTCCACTCTCGATCTGGCAAAGGCAAACGAAGAGCTTATCCAGGTGAGCGGACAAAGTGTACATTCTCCTCTTGTCAAGAAAAGAGAAGGCGCATGCCGATGTTAATATCACAAAAAAACAAACACGCAAGATAGATCGATACAGAAATGAAGGGAGCACAGGAAGAGCGAGCCGTCAAAAAGTCAGACAGGTGCAGACAGGTGGTTCTTTAGAGTTATATAGACCACAAGGAGAAAACAAAAGAAGAGAGAATGAAGGGGCCGGACGGATAACCAGTCAATCACATAGACCGATGCCCCAACGTCCACGTAGAACAAGAGTAGAATTCAAACTTTGTGTAATAACATAAACAACGAAAAACGAAATGAGAAAAGGACTCACAGACAGACCTATGATCTCCTTTCAGAATTCTCTTTCCCCCCTAGGCCCACCGGCTTCCCCCTTTGCCTCCCTGCTGTCTTCTCCCTCTCCCTGCACAGATGCACAGAACAGAGGGAGGGTGTCATTGGTTTGATGGTCACAAAGATCTCTTTCCCCCGGCCCTCACACAAAGGCCAATTCAGAAAGGTCAGACCGAATGAAGAAGATGAATATATAAGAGAGACCATCCAGGAGCACTGTACGTACTTGCTTCAAGCGGAAAAGATTGCCTGAGGCTTGTCTCCCTATGAACTTTATATCAGCAGGGCGCTTCAGGCAAAGAGACATTTTTAGACACCGGGCGGGAAAAGAAAGAAATCAGGGATCGATCAAGAGGGCATGCGCAGGCATGGACCAACAAACACACAGCTAGACTACATGTTCCTTCTTCTCCCTCCTTTTCTTTGTGTACAGACAAACAACGGGGTAAAGAGAAATAGGAAAGGACTGAGGAAGAAGGGGGATGATGGGGAGAGAGAGAGAAAGAGAAAGAAAGAGAGAGAGAGAGAGAGAGAGAGAGAGAGAGACAGAGAAACAGAGAGAGAGAGGCACACAGAGAGGGAGAGAGAGAGAGAGACAGAGAGAGAGAGAGAGAGAGAGAGAGAGAGACAGAGAGAGACACACACACACACACATACATACACACACACACACACATACACACACACACATACATACACACACACACACACACATACACATACACACACATACACATACACACACACACACTGTAAGTTGTATACAAGCTTCGACGGGGCTACAGTTTAGTGAATGCTTTTAATTACATTCATTGTAAACTGTTTAGAATCTTTGACCTAGAAGAGTTCTCCTATCAGTTCATCAGTCAGATGCTGCCATATCAATCAAACAAGCATGCAGGCAGACTGATCCTTTCTAATGTCAGGCCACGTCAGAATGCTACATGACAACATGCAACACCATTCATGCACGTGCCTCATGGCACTGCCACTCCGCAAGCCACGGTGCATGGCGCATCGCCCGTCCTAGACGCTAAGCCAGGCCTATATCTACCCACCGCTTAAAATGCCGACGTCCACGCTTGGCCTCTCATTCTCCACTCAACTTGACTTTCAAACTCAGAAAGTCTCTCACAAGCCACTGCATGCACATACACACACCAAATCAAGCTCCGAACTTCTCGAACAAAACTGCAGGCAGACACACCAAAGCAGATCCATATAACTCAGAGACACGCACACTCTCAAACCCAGTCCACACATCTATATCTTAGTAAAGCAGAACAATAAAAGCGATCCATTACTTGTGTGCAATCCGGCGATCAATAAAAATATTGTCTGCTCCTATGTTGTATATCACTCTCACTAGAACGCCCGCGATCGTGCCTTAATAAACAAAACCAGTCTGAAAACTATCATCCTCATCCTCATCCAGTTCATTTTCTATCTGATCGCCTTTCTGTCCTGCTGTCTCTACTGCTTCTCTACGTACTACAGCATATCGTCCTCTTCACTCCTCTTGCAGATTGTTCTCACTTCCGCGACACGCCTCGATCCCACCCTGCGCGCCGGCTGAGCTCGAGAGTGGTGTGGTTGAGGGGACCCGCTAAAGGACGGTGACCAGGAGCGACCTTGAGTGCCTGTGTGCCTAAAATCTCGACCCGGTGATATGGGAGAAGATGGGTTGCTTCTCTGTGCTAGTTGTTGTCGACTCCATCTGTCTCTCCCCCTAGAGCGCGAAGGCAGAGACAATCCCGTCCGCGAGGTGTCAAGAGCCTGCATAACCCCCTATGGAGGGAGACGTGGTCCCATCCTGCATTCCCTCATTTGGTGACCTTTGCGGCCACACAAGAGACAGCGCTTCTCTCCATCCAGACTACCGGAGGAATAGCAGGGTGACATGGGGACATACCTCCCACGATCGAGTTCCGGTTTGCCTGAAAGGCGCACAGTTCCATCGGGGCCGGACCGGTCGGATCATGTGGATCCTCTCTAAAAGATGAATCCACAGGAATCACTGCCCTTTCATACCCTCTCGCTCCTCGACTAAAGCCCCTACGACTACTGTCCGTACTCAGCCACAACTCTATATTAAGAGCTCTAGCCATCGCATCGTCCAGTATCTAGGGCTCTGTGCGGTCGGTCTCAAATTTGACTCCCGGAGGGAGTCCATCAATGTAGTCCTGGATCAAGTCCACTTCACTGGCGCCAGTCACCTTCCAAGCCAGCTGGGCGAACTCGTCATTGTAGCGAAAGACCATACCGGTGCACTTCAGGAGCAAAATCTTCTTCCTCGCTGTCGTTCTCGCGTGCTTGTCACAAAAAGTGATACGAAGCCACTCTCTCAGGGCAGGCCAATCTACAAAACCCATACCCTGCTGTGTCCTCAAGTCATACCAGTCCTTAAGCTCCGGAGAGAGAAAGGTCTTTGCAAAGAAGAGTTGTCGAGACGGAGGTACCCATACGATTGCAAAGTAGTTCTCCACGTCGATGAGGAATCGTTCAGTCTGATCACGGCGTTCAGTAAACTTCTTAGGCCTCTCCAGAGTCACTTTGGGAGCCAGATCCTTCTCTTCAGGGCCCTGAAGCAACACCCCAGCCTGGGTGCCTCCCTGCACATTGTCCAGAAACACGGGCTGTGGTTATACTGGTTGTTGTTAGGTGACTGCTCCAAGCTAAGCAATCACCCCCTGCAGTGACTCACAATTCTCAACTACTGCCTGCTGTGTCTGTAACTGACTGTACTGACAATTGAAACTTTTGTACTGGAAAGTGACTTTAAAAAATTTAGTTTCTAAAACATTAAAATAGATAGTTTAACCTTTAAACTAATTGATTTTCATAATTTATTTAAGACTATTTAAGCTTAGTAAGATGTTTAAAAAATGAAATAAAAAAATGTATATATAGAGTATATATTTTTTCAAAACCATAAATTCTCTTGTACCTATCATCGTAAATTAATGCTAAGACGAAATTTCAATAAAAAATGTATCTGAATGGCTCTGAATCGATCCGATTGAAACATTTCTTCTCATGATCATAACTGTTTTGTTTTTAATTCATATGAGGCACTGCTTAACGGTGGGCGTGTCAGGGGCAGGGGGGGGGGAGGGGGGGAGCATCTCAGTATATATCAAACATGCACACCCATAAACACCACCTGCAGAAATACGTGCACACAAACAGAAAGTCAGTCGAATCGCCAGAATACACATAAAAGCATGCATGTAAACATAACCTGTATCTTTAATTTGCATCAGAATGATACATGAAAGCAGGAAGACCGAAATTGGGAAAGCAATCGGACGGGCAGGAAGGCCGAAATCGGGAAGGCAATCAAGCGGGCAGAAAGGCCGAAATTGGAAGGCAGTCAGGCCGCCAAGAAGACCAAAATTAGAAGGCAGGCATGTGGGCAGAAAGAACGAACTCTGGGAGGCAGTCAGACATACAAGAAGGCCGAACTTGGGAAGATAGTCGGACCAGCAGGAAAAACAAAATTGGGAAGGCTATCGGGTAAGCAAGATGTCCGAAATTAGGAAGCGTTAGGAGGAAACTTAGGCGGGAAGGAAGGCCGAAATAGGGAAGGCAATCAGGTAGGCAGGAAAGCCGAAATTGGGAAGGCAACCGGACAAGCAGGAAGGCCGAAATTACGAAGTCAGTCAGGCAGACAGAAAGGCCGAAATTTGGAAAGCATTGAAGCAGACAGAAAGACTGAAATTTGGAGGGCAGTCAGGCAGGCAAGAAGGCTAAAATCGGAAAACGGTCAGCATGGCAGGAATGCAAAACTCTGAAAAGCAGTCAGGCAGGCAAGAAGGCCAAAATTAGGAAGGCAATCGGGCAGGCAGGAAGACTAAAATTGGGAGCGCGGCGAAGGCCAAAATTAGAAAGGCAATAGGGCGGGCGGAAAGGCTAAAATTGGGAAGGCATTTAGCCAGATAGAAAGGCCGAAAGCTGGAGGGCAGTCAAGCAGACAAGAAGGGCGAAATTTCGGAGGCAGTCAGGCAGGTAGAAAAAAACACAGGCTCGGCACGTAGGGGCGCTGCTCCCTTTTGCAGTCTGAAGACTGCGGCCTTAACAAAAATGCAAAGACCTACCTCTGGAGGAGTTGAGGAAGAACTGGGAGCCAAAACAAGCATCTCCTGGAGGAGACCCATGACCTGCAAAGAGCAGAGGAGGGGGGCAGGGGTGAATAACACACGCAAAGAGAGACGGCAGTTTTGTGCCTTGCCGAGGGTAGACCGGTCAGTCATTCAAAAACCATAATGGCCAGGTTGCAGCCACACAGGAACACTCATAGACATTGTACAAAGCCTTCTGCATGTACCAAGAAGGCTCATCTCTGCAAACAAGATTTTCTCAATTCCCTCACTGGGAGGGGGGGGTGGACCCTCTCGCAGGGGTACGAAGCTGGCCAATTTGGTACCCCTGGTGGAGGGGGGGGGTCCGACCTGCTCTGCAGGTTTGCGTCCAAAATGTGTTTAGGAGTGCCCCTCCACCAGGGGTTCTAAATTGGCCAGCTTCGTACCCCTGCAAGAGGGTCCACCTCCCCTTGTTACTGGTGGAACAACACAAAACGAACTGACCTGATTGAGCGATCTAAACTGGTACAGCAACCCTTCTAGTTATTGTACAACTCCTTTGCACCAAGGCAACCACTTCCACGAGCAACCAGAGGTGTCCAGCCAACACAGATACCGGAGGGGGAAAAAACTCCAGAATCTGTAACCCCTCCAAAAATGAGGTTCTGGAATAAAAAGTTGAACACGATTTCGTCGTTGTCAAGCCTTCCAATACAATCCAATGGAATGTTTGACAACGAGATTTTGTGGATAGAGGCCCATTCTGTTGACCTGACTTTCTGACTGGAGGAGAACTTTCTGAAGACCTGAATAAGAATTTTTCAGATCGGCATTTTGATGGGTCAGCACGCAGCCGGGAAGTGCTTTTTGGCCTTGGTGGCCGGCCGAGCCCTGGTCCACAACGCGTAGCTTGCCTTCCGGGGCCGTCATATAGTTGGCCGATCTAAAATCGGCTCCCAAAATCGGCTTTCCGTCGAATGTTTCAAGTCGATCAAAGCACGACCTAGTGCCGTCTCTCTCCCATCACACAGACTTGCTCTCCAGCAATGAAAGTAGGCTTTATCGAAAGCCCAAAGGATTGACTTCTTTGCTTTTTCTTGGGTTTATGACATTCACTCTACTGGTTGCCCTGAGAGGGCAATTTCGATCTTCCATTACGAAGGGCACGGCCCGTCTCCACGCAAAAGGGCCTACAAAGTTGCCCCAGTAAAGCTTCTATTGAATCCTTTCCATGCGTACGCTCTAACAAGCTCTAGATGAGGAGCTGGAAAGGCTTTCTGGATGAGGGGGCTAGCTCTGGGTGGCCAGAAGGTGAGCCACTTTACAAATTTTTGCATATCTGTGCTGCAGGTCAGACTAAGCCTTTCTCGGAGGACCGTTTGTCGGTGCTTGGATTTTGTAAGGAAGCATTACGGCTGGTAATCTCAGGTGATCTGAAGTTATGGGAGTGAGGCGCAGCTCTTGTTTGCATGAGAATTTGGAGGTAGGGCTCCTGGGTGGACTAAGACCTAGTGGCCAGTGCCGGGCCTCACCCAGAAAAAACAAGAACACTATGATGGCTGGTCGTGGGGAAGGCCCTCTGGCTAGAAACCATAGATCGATCAGGCTTTCAGAAGCTAAGCATTTACCTCTTGTACGGTCATAGTGCTCAACATTTGTTTGGTTGAACTGCTTTCTGTGGGTGTCAAATCAGCAGATCTGTTTGCGGACATTCATTCTTACCTTTCATGGGGGTTACCCACTGTGTGCTCCCTCCTTACATCAGTGTGCGGATTCGGCGTATTCCATTAAAAGTAAAAGTTAGCTTGTTTGTGCATTACACTGCGTATTGTCAGATGCCTGCAAAGTCTGTAATCACTCTCTAACATATCAACATACTATAACTCTTTCACCTCACTCACGTCCAACAATTTCCAACATACACACCATAAACCCATTAAACCTTATCTTTAAAAGTTGTTCATACTTTCCTGCAGGTAAGAAACAATAAACAAAATCATTCTAAGTGCTTTAAAGACTTAGATTTTCATATAAAACTTAGTGTGATATATAAAAAATTAAAAGTCACTTTCTAGTACAAAAGTTTCAATTGTCACTACAGTCAGTTCTGTGTCACTGCCTGCGCTGTCTGCTGTTGTCCCTGCTACAAATCAGAGATGTTCTGCTCAATGTTCTACAGAGCATGACTGACTTGCAAGGCAAACTGTTCAGAAATCTCTATGTTCAAGACACAGGAGCCTCCCCAGCTGAAGAAAGCTCTACGTTACCACACTGTACATTGTATACAAGCTTCGACGGGGCTACAGTTCAGTGAATGCTTTTAATTACATTCATTGTAAACTGTTTAGAATATTTGACCTAGAAGAGTTCTCCTATCAGTTCATCAGTCAGATGTTACCACATCAATCAAATAAGCATGCAGGCAGACTGATCCTTTCTGACGTCAGGCCACGTCAGAATGTTACATGACAACATGCAACACCATTCATGCGCATGCCTCACGGCGCCGCCACTCCGTAAGCCACGGTGCATGGCGCGTCGCCCGTCCCAGACGCCAAGCCAGGGCCATACACACATACACATACACATACACATACAGAGAGAGAGAAAGAGAGAGAGAGAGAGAGAGAGAGAGAGAGAGAGAGAGAGAGGGGGAGAGAGAGAGAGAGAGAGAGAGAGAGAGAGAGCGGCTACACACAAAACTTAAAGAGACGTGGACGGTAATACGACGGAGAGAGAGTCGGACAGCATGAAAGTAGAGAACGCTATGCAGAGTACTGCATTCATTCACTTAATTGCCTTGAATGCCTGATCGACTTACCACGATTCACCACGGCCTGCACGAGGAGATCAACCCTC
This sequence comes from Chromera velia, assembly GCA_018398765.1. Classification (NCBI taxonomy): domain Eukaryota; family Chromeraceae; genus Chromera; species Chromera velia. The sequence continues at coordinate 181,039 of JAHBMJ010000112.1, read as the reverse complement.
CTGACGAGGTCTGCGTTCCTGGCTTTGTGGACTGCCTCTACCACCGCCAGAGCCTTTTCTACCTTCCTGTAGTCCGTTTTCAGGACCAGGATGGACCAGTGAGAGGATCGTCTCTCTCGTGCGCGTCGCCCAGCACCTCTTCCTGCAGAAAGAAGTGCACGTCATACTCTTCTTCCTAGGTGTCTGACTCGACCTCCTGCAGCAGGCTGGTAACCCCTCTACGCACTCTAGTGATCAAGGGGCGGGCCTGAGCATCTCTCTCGACCTTGGAGGGCCGCAAGCTATTCGCGCAGCCTCTCCACCTCCTGCTCAGCGTTCACCCTCCCACTTTGCTCCCATGCTAACCCTCCCTCTCCTGGCCATCGTTGTCACCCTCGTGGTTCCCTCCCCTCATCATCTTCCTTCGTCTCCTTTCCTTTACCTCCAACCGGCCCCTTGCTTTGGCGGCGAAGAGATGGGGGCCACCTGCATATAAGAGAGAGAGGGACAGCGGGGAAAAGAGAAATTGGAAGGGACTGAGGAAGAGAGGGGATCATGGCCGGAGAGAGGGAGAGAGAGATCGACGGTAACGGGATGGAGAGAGAGTCAGACCTGTCAGCACGAAAGTAAAGGACATCATGCAGAGTACTGCATTCATTCACTTAATTGTTTTGAATGCTTAATCGACTCACCATGGCCTACTCAAGGAGATCAACCCTTCTGACGAGGTCCGCGTTTTTCGCTTTGTGAACTGCCTTCACCACCGTCAGAGCCTTTTCTGCCTTTCTGTAGTCCGTTTCTAGGAGCAGTGAGAGGATCATCTCTCTTGCACATCTCCCAGAACCTCTTTCTGGAGAAGAAATTCGGTATTGTACTCTTCTTGAAGTTCCTGGGCGTCGACCTCCTACAGCAGGCTGGTAACCCCTCTACACACCCTGGTGATCCAGGAGCGGGCCCGAGTATCTCAGCCTTTGAGGGCAGCAAGCTGTTTGCGCAGCTTCTCCAGTTCCTGCTCGGCGTTCACCTTCCCACTTCGCTCCCATACCAACCCCCCCCCTCCTGGCCATCGTTGTCACCCTCGTGGTTCCCCCTTTTCATTATCTTCCTTCGTCTCCTTTCCTTTACCCCCAAGTTGAACCCCCTGCAGGCTCTGGAAAACCCCGAGGGGGTGAGGGCACAAGGGCTACCTGTATATGAAAGAGAGAGGAGGAGACAGAGAAACAGAGATGAAGACAGGAAAGAAAAGGCACAATCGATTCGAAGAGGAGATAAACAACAATTTTAAGTATACCCGGGCCATGAGAGTCAGACGCACAGCAAGCCATAAAAAAAAAAAAGCTTAACGGATGCAGAGGACGAAGAGAGAATTAATCTGAGGCGATCCGAAGGTTTTTATTCATCACTTGGACCCCATGCATTCTAAGATACGTCTCCAGGCAGGCGTACACGCTCTAGTACACGCTTATAAGAGGGGAAAGTCTCTAGGCTTGAGAGAGGAAAGTAACAGGTTGGGGTGCGCCTTTCATTCCAGCGATCAGCTGGTCTGTGGAGAGTGTTATCACCAAATTTTCGATGTCTTATAGAATGGGTACGATTTCCTGTGAGACGCAGAGGATGAAGAGAGATCGAATTAACCTGATGTGATACGAAGGTCTTTGTCCATCACTTGAACCACATGTATTCTAGGGTACGTCTCCAGGCAGGCGTACATGTACGCTTCTGTCTATTAAAGCTCTCCTTTATTTCTATCGTAGTCATGGTCTTGCCTCTGTTCAATTTGCATTAATTCAACGGATCGAGAGGACGAATCGATATATAAGAACACACAGTAAAAAACAGAGGCTTCTTTGCTGTGGGATCGGGAAGAGGTAAAAAATTCGAAGTCGGGCAACACGCTCATATTTGCAAACATGACTGATGACCAAAATAGTTAAAAACAGAAGGGGGGGGCGCATTGGAGGGAGGGGGGAATTGTCCAGGGAGATAATCCCATCTAGATCCACGGCTGATCAGCTTACCTTGAGAGCTCTGTCCACCCATCCAAGGATACTAAAACCTCCACGTCCACCTTCCCCAACCTTCTCAGTCATTACCATCCCCCCGTGATACCTGACAGTGTCATAGAAATTTTCCACATTTCTTGGGGCAGAATAGTGGACTTGATATTGCCTTGTCGTGGTCTCTCGAAAGACCCTGGTGTTAAAAAATTTTTATTGCTCATTAAATAGAGTCTCCTTTATCAAGTAAAAGCCGTACTCTCCTGCAGTCCTAAAGATAATTATGAAACTATTTAACGTTTTTGGGGTTCCGCTCATAGTTTTTTTCTCTGCTGAAAAAGAGCTCTGCAAGCGCGTTTTTATACAGGTTATTGGGTATAACAGAAACGCACGGAATCAAGATATCAGCAGAGCTCCTAATCTTTTAGCAACAGCCATGAACGACAGAGTCAAACGGGTGAAGAGAGAATGGGTTCTCTTATATTGGCATTTCAGCATCGCCCTGAGTCGGCCGATCATGATCCCTTTTCCAACAAACTAGGTCGAATCCACCTTCCCCCCCAAAACCTTGTTGACTTTGACTTCCTTGAACGAGGCGTTCTTCCCCAGGGATTTGGCATCCATCTGGTGGGCAACGTCCACTATCTGACAATTAACAAAAAAACCAATGTCTTGACGGACCTTCTGAGGCTGTGCAGAGGCTTCGTCTGCGTTGGCAGTGCGTATTTCTTTTTGATCATACCGCAAATCCCTCTCTCCCTCCCACCTACGCGTCTCCCGGTGTTCTTTCCGTTGAATTTCCTGCAGGCACGGACAGACAGAGACAGTCAGACAGATGTGCTTGGTGAGCAGAATCATCAATCACCATATGAACAAAAGGGCCGGGTCTTCACAGGTCAAAGTAGAAAATGTCAGGAGGAATTAACAGAACAACGGAAAAAAGAAGGATCAAAACGGCATGCAGGTTTAGCAGAGAACAGAAGCATGCAGAGACAAAATGGCAGAGAGAGTAAAGCAACAGAGAGAGGGACTCCATGCACTTGTTTGGACTCGACTCGACTCACCATGGTGCATGGTCTCTTGCAGAAACTCCTGCATGTATGCCTCGATCGTTTTGATAATCGCCTTGACGTCACCGTGAAAATTGGATTAACATATGATCGATGACTTTCTCTGAGACGACATAAAGAAGAGAAGCAGCCAAGGATTTAAATGAGATTCTACACAATATAATTAAGGCTTTGAAGGGATGGCTTTGGATCGAGAACGCTCATGTAAACATGATACAGAGACGATATTATGATGGCGGGATCGACCAAATAACCTTCACATGAGTCACAAAAAAGTGTTGCAGTGGCGCAAGCTGATAGATCGGGTAGACAGTTAACAATAAAGCGTTGAATGTAAGAAGATGAAAATTGAGGACAGAGGCCTAAACGTGGGGTTTTCAGTGAATCATCCTCCTGTTTTTATGAAATGAGATTCGCTTTCTCCGTTCTCGTCTTTCACGTCGTAGCTTTGCTTGCTTTTTTCCTTTCTAGCTTCCATCAACTCTTCTTCACACCTTTTCGATATGAACCAAAATATTGTAAATGCAGGCAAAAACGGTCGAACGGAAAACAACAACTCTCATGCATGCAGATGATTGATGCAACTGTTCACTAACCATACTAGCCCTACCGGGCGTGCAATCAGATTGAAGAGAAATAAATCTAAAATTCTATGAGTGAATGAACTCACTGAAAGAATTCGTGAATCTCAGAGGAGGGTGAACTTTACTTGATCGCAGTATCCCTTGATTCCCTCCCCCTCCCCTCTAACTTCACTCTAGGACTTCATCCCTCAATCAATCGCCCTACACCCCTTGTTGATCATGCATGCATTTCACACATGACCTCTGAGGGCCGGACAATGCATGGACAGGCAGGCTCCCCTTCATTTCCATCTTCCTCCGTACGAATTTCTCTTCCTCTGAAATGGTATTCCTGCTCTCTCTCCATGATCCCAACGAGCGACCCATGCATTGTCATTCCCCTCCCGTCACGGCCTATCCACTCAGGAATTTTTGGTACCAGAACTTTAAGACCCCTGCCAAATTTTCCTTTTTTTGCCCCCCCCTTGCCAAACTTTCCCACAAAGGCTCAAATAAGGCAAAAAATACTGCTGAAATCAAAACATCTGACCCATCGAAGGCTGATTTTCTCTAGTCTTCAATACTAAATATTCCCGAGCTGAAGATTCTTTACTAATTTTTCTATAGTGGATGGGCTGCGCCTCCTGTTTCCACTTTCTCCTCGATCACATCCTCATCCGTCTTCTTCATCGTTGTTGACAGTCTGTATTGGGTAGACAATAAATTCAAAGCAAATATACATACAGAGACGGATAGGCGGTCATCAGATCGACAGAAAACAGAACTCAAGAGACGGGAGGGAAGGGGAGTGATAGAGTGCGAAGGGAATTTTGCGATAAGACGGACAGAACAGAACCGAAGAAAATCGGATACAGCAGAGAGGGGATAAAAGGAGGGGAGCAAAAGAGGCGTTCCTTTCAAACAGCCCTAGCAGAGGGGGGGGGACCTCAAGCCTTTTGTGTCTGCCTTCTCTCAACGTCCCATCTTCCCTTTTCAATGGCCCTCCATAACTTTAATTTTCTTTTTAATGTCTCAGATTGAGAACGAGAACAGTTCTTTTCCCACCCACAGAGCACAGACCATAACCCTTTAAGTGTAACCCTTCACCGTCAAGTGAGCACTTAATTACCAATGGAGACGGGAGACCATTTCTGAGTAGAGCCTCCCGCGGCCTCCCAACTGCAAGGAAACACAAAGAGACGGAAGTTTCAGTCAGACCAGTGGGGTGAACGTGAGAGGATAGCCTAGGGTAAAGGATAGGAACATCCGTTAGTCAAGTCAAGGACCAGCGTCATATATCGGCAGTAGCAAAAATATCAGATGAAAGAAAAGACGGATCAGTGGATACACCCTTGTCCTCCTTCTCTGTCTCCATCTACATGTGTCGCAGCCCTACCAAACCCAGAGTGGAGGCCCAGAAAATTGAACCGCCCCTTCTTTCACCCTCTTTGCTTTTTCTGTGTCTAGATCGTCCCTCAATTTCATGATCACTCTGAAAAACATTCGCTGAAGGTTAACAGGCAGCCTCCTTTTTTGTAGACCGAAACTGAAGGTTTTTCTTCGAAATTCCGACGCATCAACAAATGATCTCACAGGGGCTATACGTTACTATACGTATAGACATCTAGGCTGATCTAGGTAGACATACGTGCTGGTGGTATTGGATATAGTGATACCGAAAAAGAGTAAGAAAAGCTTTGGGGGGGGAAGGGAGCTGGATAAGTGAGAAAAAGCCGTCTCTAGAAAGATATCAACTTACGCGATGATCTGTTCCCACACTTTGCCTACAGCATGCTTCGGAGTATAACGAGGTTAGCTGTTCATGCTTTATACAAGATGATACTGGCGTACACTCTCTCTGCAAATTTATAATTACAGACTTTTTGAAGAGCTCTCTGTAGCGCTTTGTGGACGAAACACACTCGTGGTCTTGGTATATAATTAACCTCAGTAGGAATCGAGTGTCAAAAAAGAATGTAAGATCATCGTTGTTCAGAATCTCATCTAGTGTTACTCTAAGCTTTGTGAGTGCGCCTGCGTGTAAGCTTTAAGCACTGTTGAACACCAGACTCGTCAGAAATTATCAGATCGAGATGTAACAGAAGAAGATCATCAAAGAAAAAGAGAAAAACATCGCCCTTAATTTTATTACAGCTATCATTGCACTGACATATAGATGTCAGCTAATTTTTCAGCTATAAGGGGTGGGGAGTAAAAAACCCACTGGCTCCAGGCCCCCCCCCCCCCCCCCCC